>CANTUR010000875.1:0-203568 GCA_947683625.1 Mallotus nudiflorus | reverse complement strand
AACCCTATTAATCACAACCTTAATCAATCATATCATCACTCTAGCCATACAGGCTCACTTAAATCTAAGTAAATCACTTATTCCATTTTGGATAGTAGACTGGCCTCGAGACACTAAGTCAACCGAGCTCCAGCAATCTAACTATCAGTGTGATTGGCCCTGAGACACTTGGTCAACCGAGCTTCAGCAATCACACTATCAATCACATCACATCTTAATTAGATTAATCATATCATCTCAGTCATATCATAATTACCACAAGAAATTCCTTACTCAAACCTAAATCTATCGCACCAGTACAGACTCGGTCCCAGTGTTGCCCACTAGGTAGCACGTTCTATTGATATCCTTCATTTATAATAAATCATACATCCAGAAAATAAATAATGTAGAATGACATTCATACTAACAAAATAACCATATATATACTTAAAATAAACTAAGTACATTTCAAGTATATATATGTAAAATAAATTCAAATCAATCATGAAATATACTAAAATAAACCCATAATATACTAAAAACATACTATGTTTAAATCAATAATAAAACATGCAGTTATTTAGGAGTATATTAAAAATATACCAAAAATATACTTAAAAACAATTTAAGTATAAATCAATAATATGACATGCATTTATTTAGGAATATATCTAAAAATATACTAAGAATATATCTAAAGTATACTAATCATTTAATAAAACAATTATGAATAAATACACATTTAAAAAATGTATATATATACTAAAATATACTAAAAATAAACCTAATTACCTAGCATGCATATATAAAAAATAAACCCTAAATATACCAAATCATATTATAACTTAAATTACTTTTTAAAAACATATACTGAAAATGAAAAATCCTAAATCATGCATCCTATATGCAATGCATATATATACAATTTAATAACTCATTGGTTAGCGCTCCATGAGACAGATTCAGCGGGCCTGGTCCGATAGGCCTCGGTCTCGCGCAGCTAGAAAAATAAAATAATAATAACCATCAGAATAAATTTCTAACTATATGCTTCTAAGATTAATATAGAAAGACTTAATCAAAAATTCAAAACTACACTCGGACTGGTTGTCATGTTTTACGAGAAATCTACCAAAATTTCAGCGGAGTCTCCTCTGTAAAACGGACATCACCTTACAAAAGTAGGGTCGATCCTGCACAGAAAATATACTTCTAAAATCACACAGCGCAACACCTCGGGTTGGGACCCCAAACTCTACAAATCCCCAACCGAGGTTCACAATACACAAACAAACAATATTAATAGTAAAATAATAAAAATCATCAAAAATCCATAAAAATATTTAAAAACCTTTATTTTTCAATTAAAACATAAAAGTCTAATTTAAATAATAGTTGATAATAAAAATTCATAAATGGAATAAAATTTCCATTTTACAATTAAAATAACATAAATTGTAAATAATATTTAAAATCACAATTTAACATCAAAAAAATAATAAAATACACGTTTAGCCTCAAAACAATAAATAAAATAATAAATACACTTATTATTTACATAATATTCTAAAATTATCACAATTAACTAATAAAATCTCAAATATTGTATAATATTAATAAAAATTCAACTTTTATAATTATTCAACATAACATAATAAAATTCACATTTAATTATATTATAAAATTAGTTTAAAACCCATTTTATTTCCATAATAATACATAATATATTATTTGAAAACAATTTTTGAAAAATAGTTTTAATTAGTTAAAAATAGTAATTAATTTGTAAAAATCATTTTATTTAAATAATTATAGAATCAACTAAAACATAATATTTAACTATGATTAACACAAAATTACACATTTACCCCTATAATATAAAATATCCAATATACTAAATAATTTTCCTCAAAAAATTATAAAATCATTAAAATTATTTAATCAACATATATTATACTAATATCAACCAAAACACATATTTATCCAACAATTTCTATAAAATACATATTTAATCTAAGAATTCAAAATACACGTAAATTGTATAAAATTCCATAAAAATTATATAAATTCATAAAAATTATTTTATCAGCAAATAACATTCTAATATCAACTAAAACACAAAATTAAACTCTAAATTCAACCAAAATACACAATTAACTCAAAATTCCAAAATTTACATAAACTAAATTTATTTGTAAAAATTATATAATAATCCCAAAAATTAATTTCTCAACACCAAAATTAATAACAATATATATATCAACAATAATTTAACCAAATTCATAATTAAAATAATTAAGTAACATAAATTTAATAATTAAATATAAAATAGACAAAAATTAACCAAAATAACTTAGATCAACTCAAAATTAATCAAATAATCAAAATAAATTTTGAATAATTAAGTAAATAATATTTAAGTTAACTAAAATCCAAAATCAACCTAAAAACTACAAAAAAAAACCACCTAACAACTAACACTAACTGCCACTAACATACAACTTACCAGGCAAAGAGATCAAGGACAGAGGGATTCTGCAAGTGCTGGAGCTGCTGCCATCTCTGATGAGAGCAGGTGGTGGTGGTGGCAGAGATGGGCGTTGTAGTGGAAGGCTACTGCTGGTGGCGGTCTTCGCGTGAGGAGGAAGAGGTTGCTGCTGCTTCGTGATAGCCCTCACCTGCAGTCGTCGGCGTCTGATGGAAGGTGGAGATGCTGGTGGTCGTTCGGTGGTGGGTGTGTGGCGGTGCAGATGGGTCACGCATAGTGATAGGTGAAAATGGGGGAGGGAGATGGATTTCTACGATTTTGTTTCTTTCTAAAATAATTTTGTGTGTGTGTGTATATATATATATAAAGTTTGATAAAGTATATATATATACTTTATCAAACTTTAGATTATAAAATAATATTATTTTATGTCTAAAACTTTACCACCACATAAAAATGAATAATATTTCATTCATATATATATACATATATACACACACATAATCTCACACACATATAAATAAACACATAAAATATCATTTAAAAGTAACAATAATAAAAACCATAATTATTAAATAATTAATAATACAAATAATGTATATTTAATAAATAAAAAAATCATAAAAATAATAATGCACATAAACTAGTGTTATTAAAATAATAATAATGATAATAAAAAAAAAATAACCATGCACTAAATTAACGTTATTAGAATAAAAATACTCGAAAATAATAAATATACACAATGAGATTTAAACATCTAAAATAATAACCATGTACTAAATTAACATTATTAGAATAAAAATACTCGAAAATAATAAATATACACAATTAGATTTAAACGTCTAAAATAATAAGCTCCAAAATAATATATTTACATAGAAAATTCAATTAAACATAAAATAATAATAATTAGTCACAAAATAGTAAAATAATTAAATTGAACTTTTAAATTTTATTAACACTACATATCTCATAATATAATAAAATAATTTAAAAACCAGGATTATTACACAAATAAAAGTTATTTCCCAAACATATATTTAGTAGCTTTAAAACTACAATGTTACACCATTATCCATTCACTTGAAACAGACAAACGAAAATTCTAGTTAGGAGGAATTGCACAACTGTCCACACCAGAAGATGGTCCATTACCCAAATAAGAACATATAAATACTACATTAAAATCAAGCCTAAACCTAAAATTCACTATAAGATACATGACATGAAAAAGAATGTTAATTTAATTAGTTAATGCAAGGAAATTTTAGTTTATTTCATAAAAATTTCTACAGCATTTTAGTATGTAAAAATGCCTCCCAAAAAATCTCAAATATTTGATAGAGCTTAGAGTGAATTTTTGGTGCAAGCTATTCACAAAACTCAACACAAATATCCATTCTTCTCTCTTTTTTCTAATAATAATAATAATAACAATAATACCACTCCTAAATTTTATTTCAAGAGATGCATTTTGTAACTAAAAATTCATATAAATTCTCAATTCAAATAAACATATATATATATATATATATATATATATATATATATATATATATATATATATATATATATATTAACAGTTTTAAATAGTATTTATATGTACTAAAAATAGCTAGATTAAATTGCCAAAAATCAAAAATTAATTTTTATTGTGTCCAATTACTTTTTTTCTTTTCTTTTTGATTTCTATAATAACTAAATTTAAGGTTAAATCATGAATAAGATCTTAAAATCAATCCTATTATTGAATATATGACAACATCCTAATCATATAACTTACAAATCAATTTTTAAAATCAGAAATTGATTCAAGATTATGAAATTGCTTACTAAAAAATGATTAAGTTGAACTCATAGAATCCATCTGTCCAAGAGGTTGATGTCTTGATGTTTTAAGAAGATAGAAATTGAAGAATTGAAGGTTGAATTGAGGGAATTGATGAGAATTACAGCAGCCCGTGTTTTTTTTTTCTTTTTTTCTGGTTTTAAAGAAGAAAAACAACTTTCTTCTTTGCCCCCAAGATTCCGATTTCCCTTCCTAGAGAACAGCTCCTTCTCCTTATCCAAAAACCTCTTCTTATCCATAGTCATTTTTTTTTAATTTATTAACCATTTTAATTGCTGCCACAAAAATCAAATTCTAGCACCTTTCAGCATTATTTATTTATTTTTTGTTTTGAAACAATAAAACATTGCCGTAGAAAGCTTTTAATAAAAATCTTGAAAATTTACACTTATAATCCCTTAATTATTGTATATTTAATTAACTCTAATTAGATAATTATATTTATATTTATTTTTTTTTATATTTATTTATTTTTATTTTATTTTAATGCACATGCTCATAAGATGATATGAATGTTACAACTCTTTCCTCCTAAAAGAAAATTTCGAGGAATATAAATGGGGGAACAAATAAGGGTACTGAGTGTTGAGGAAGTAAATATTTTGATTATATATATTATGATGTAAATATTTATACACAATTAGGAATAAAGTCTTTATTTTATTTAGAATGTTATTCTATTCCTAATTAGGATGTGAATATGTTTCTTATGTGTATATATAAGAGCTGTAACCTCTCTTTTATGAATATATGAAAACATATTTCCCTTAAACTTTCTCTTTTTTTTCTCTAAATTTTATTGTTTATAGTATCAGATGTACCCATTGAAATTGAATTTTTTCTTATTGAATCCTTGAAATCATATTTTTTTTTCTCTTATCCTTTGAGTCCCTTGAATCTTCAAAACTATGACTACTAAAAACACATCCATCATATCCCATGGAATGCCCAATTTTATTCAAATTCTTCAAGATAATTCTCTCTTTCCTGCAAGAATTATTCTTGATGATATGAACTATCCTCTATGGTCACCACTCATGGAGATACGAATTGGAGCCAAAAATTAATATGGCTTCTTTACTGGTACAATGCCAAAACAACCAGTAGGAGATAAACCTTTGGAGACTTGGCTTATTGATAATAACTGAGTCAAAAGTTGGCTGATTGATTCCATGAGTCTGACATTGATATAGAGAGTCATCTGTCTTCTAATAGCAAAGGAGATATAGGATGTTGTTTAAAAAAATTTCTATGATGGATTTGATGAAACTTAGTTGTTCGAATTAAACAGAAAATCATTCACTACAAATCAGAATGGTAGGCCACTACCTACATATTATAATGAGCTGGTTTGAATATTTCAAGAAATTGATGCCCAGACTTGTGCTCAAGGGGAGGATGTTATTGAAGTAGTATCAATCTACAAACATATTACCAGACTTTGAACACATATTTTCCTAGCCGGGCTAGATTCAGAATTTAATAATGCTCAAAGTAAAGTACTACAGAAGGATCCACCTCTTGATCTCGAGTCTAGTTATGCATATATACGAAGATATCACAACTAGCTACATACAATGGAATGGCTTAAGATTTTAACGGACTATGTAGTACTTGTAGCAACTTAGACTCATCCACAATTCAAAGGGAAAGTATCGAGTAAGTCCATCATATACACTTGTACTCATTATGGCGATGTTGGATGCTCCAAGGAACGGTACTACGAAATTATGGGATATTCGAAATGGTGGAATTTTAATAAAAAGCCTCATAAGAAGCTTGGAAATGCTGTAATTGCCACCTTTAATGGTACTAAACCAAGTGGTGATCTTGATACAACATCAAGTATGGAAAATCTTACTTGAAGTACTACATGGATTATTGATAAAAGTGCTACTAATCATATGACAAACTTCACTCACCATCTTATATCCATTCGACCATCAACCCAATAATATATCTTAACTGCTAATGGAGGCATAACACCAGTCACTCATGAAGGATTAACATCTAACTCTAACTCTTTTAATCTAGATACTATTCTTATTATTGCATCTCTTTCTTGTAATCTACTATTTATTGGCCAAATCACTGAAACCTTAAATTGCACTATCAAATTTTGGCCTAATTATTGTGTATTTTAGGACATTACAATGTGTAAGATTCTTAGCTCTAGTGTTAAATGTGGAAATTGTACTATCTTGATTTGTATGGTGATCCAAGTTAAAAGTCAAGTCAAGTTAATAGGGTTAGTAGAAGTTCCTCGGCTAACGACCAAGTTATTTTATGGCATCATCATCTTAGTCATCTTTCTTTTCATTATCTTAAACAAATAAAATTGGACTTAGTTTTTAGTACCGCAAACTTTGATTTCAAATGTGATATTTGTGAATTAGTAAAAAGTCGTTGAATTTCATATGTACTAAGTTATAATAAAAATTTGATTCTATTTATGACCATTTATTCTGATGTATGGGGACCTGCTCGGATTCCTGCTCTGTCTGGTGCTTCATATTTTATAATGTTTATTGATGGATGTACTTGGATAACCTGGGTATCATTACTTTCAAATAAGGGCGATGTGCGCTTTACTTTTTGAGACCTATACAAAATGGTGGCTATACAATACAAGAGTAAAATCTGTGTCTTGCAGTCTGATAATGGTGGGGAGTTTCTTAACTCAACATTTAAAGATTTTTGCCATGACCAAACATCTTATATTGGCACTCCCTAATAGAATGGTATAGCCAAACATCATTGTTTTGGCACTTATTGGAAGTCATCCGAGCGTCATTGTTTGATATGAATGTTCCTTGAGAATACTGGGGAGAGGCTGTTCAATCCGTTATATATTTCATAAACTAGACTCTATCAAGAGTACTTAATTTTAGAAACTTTAAGAACTTTTCATATCTCTACCTCTCAATAATCTTGAGCCTCGAATCTTTGGATGCTCGACATATGTTCATCAGTAACTCAGTAAATTAGATCCTTGAGATATTCGGTGTATCTTTGTTGGCTATGTGGATCTACGAAGGGATATCAGTGTTATAATCTGAATACAAAGAATATGTATGTCACTTGAGATGTTCAGTTTTATGAAAATGCTCCCTTCTTCACCCAATCCGAGTGCTTTCTTTAGGGGGAGAGAATTTCAAGCATCTTTAAATATTGCACCTTGAGCATCTCACCTGGATAAACATCTGAAGTTCTGAATGGTCTGAGCATCTCATTTGGATAGACAATTGATGATAATCCAAGTATCTTGCTTAAACCTGAAACAAATTAAAATTGTATGTCTTCTTAGCCCACACAAGAAGCTGAAGAAACTATGGATGTGCACAATAAGGTAAACTTGTATCCCATAGTAACTCTAAATATTGAGCCTCTTTATCCTTCTATAATCAATATAAGGATTCTAAAAAAACAATATGATCCATACCTTCATACCAAAGCTAAATATCCTATCAATAATTTCATATCAACTGACCATTTATCTAAATCTTATGCATATACTGTAAATCAATTATCTAATGTATATATTCCAAGTAATGTGTATGAGGCTTTAGCTAATCTAGATTGGAAGAAAGCCATGAATGATGAAATTAAGGCATTGTAAAAGAACTACATATGGGATCTTGTTCCACTTTTTTAAGGAAAGAAAACAATGGGGTGCAGATGAATATTTACTATCAAAATCAATCTGGATGGAAGCATTAATCTGTTAGGGTTTTATGATACAAATGCAGTGGAAATATAAAAATTTTATCACGTTCCCAAACCTAAATCAATGTAATTCGACTACTTGATTAAATCTAGGGTTTCAAGAATCTTACCAAAACGTAGAAGAGGTAAGAAAATTTGGAAGGATGAAGGAGGTTCACTCCGGTGACACCTTACCTCGAGCTTTTGCTTTGATTCAGATTTAGATTTTAGATGTCTTTAAAAGAATTCATCCTCTAAAGGTATCCACATGAATAGGCCTTGATCAAAACGATCTGTGTATGTGCTAACATGACTTGCAACTCAAGAACAAAACTCTCTTTGATTTCGTTTTTCTCAAAATGTAGAGAAAACGAATTTTAGGTGGCTCACTTAATTGATATGTATCAAACCCTAGAGAACATAACATATATATATAGAGTTCTCAATTAGTGTTTCACTTACCAAACCCTTTTTGGTAAATAACCATTAAATTCAAATTTTATTTATTTAAAATAAAATTAGTAATATATTTATTATTTATTTAGACAACAATTATCATAAATAAATAGTTAAATATATTTATTTCCAAAGAGTTTAACTAGGCTTAATAAGCCTATAATCGTTTTGGGCCTCTTCTAAGTGTGTGACCCTGTAGGCTCACATAACATTGGTAATGGGCTTAAATCTCTATTTAGGCCTACAAGTCATAAGTGGCCTCTACCATGACATTATAACTACCCAAGTCATGTGAAGTCAATAATCTGACATAACCTAATTACAGTGAACATTATAGTCCCTTTATCACATGATATCTGTATTGAACATAAGGTATAGAATGTCATCCTTATATAGTTCAATAATATTATGACTTGATTCCAAGTAGAATGAAAATGATAATTCTTTATCAATTCATTTTAGCATGGCCATGCATTTTCCTTTAGTCTAACTCATCAATGGGCCCATAGATATCTTACTCATATTAATAAGGGATAAATTCCTTCTCAATCACTCACATTCCTCACATAACTCATTTCATATTGAACAACATTCTATTTAATCATCTGGTTAAAGATAATGATAGAATGTGTCAAAACATAAAACAGCTGTATAGAAAACCATGATGATTTTAAGGTCAAAGGACTTAAACAATATCACTACAATGAAAAGTACTTATGACAATAATCTATATAGTATTCTCATAGTAGGTCAATCGAGTACATGATCTCTCATCATGTACCTATGAGTTGACTTAATATCTTATATCCATGATTAGTAAAACATAATCAATAGTTGACATCATACTAGCCTTATTAATATTTATATAATAAATAAATGGCTAAGGATAATTAGAATAGAACTCTTCTTTCAATCTAAGGGCTTTACTATCAAGTCACATACTTGATGACCTTAGTAAGAATTAACCATTCAAAGGAATGATAATGGAAATGCCTCTTTATTAATAAAATAGAAATGTCAATACATAATCACAAATGATTGACCTAGTGCATATCACTAACATAATCGATATAAAGCTCGGTTGGTAGCAACGGGATATACTCATAAGTATAAAATTGATTATGAAGATACAATGGCTCCAGTAGCAAAAATGAGCACCATCTAAGTTCTTATTTTCTTAGCAGCCAACCTGGACTGGCCATTGTAGAAATTTGATGTGAAGAAGGCTTTTTTTAATAAAACTATAGATGAAGAAGTGTATATGGATCCATCACTTGGAATAAGATGTACTAACCGAGTATGCAAACTAAAGGGCATTGTATGGACTTAAGCAATCACCTCGAGTATGGTTTAGATGACTCTCAACTTTCATAAGGATGCTTAATTATAAGCAAAGTGATGTTGATCGTATGCTATTCATCAAACAAAAGTTAAGTAAATTCATTGCTCTGATTGCGTATGATGATGATATGGTGGCCATTGGAAATTATCTAAGTGAGACAACAATCTTGCAAAGATAGTTAATAGCTAAGTTTGATCTTAAGGATTTTGATAACTTAAAGTATTTTTTTAGGGATTGAAGTTATAAGATCAACTAAAAGGATTTCCCTCTACCAACAAAAGTATGTAATGGATCTACTAACATAAACGAGTATGCTTGATTATAAGCCAGCCGAGACTCCAATTAAAGTCAACCATGGACTATCAATTCGAGGAGATCAAGTCCCAACTAATAAAGATTAGTATCAAATGTTGGTCTGAAGGTTGATTTACTTATCTTATACTCGACCGGACATTACTTATGTAGTAAGTGTTGTAAGTCAGTTCATGCAATCTTTAAGTAAAGAACATATGGGTGCAGTATACTGAGTATTAAGATATTTGAAGTCTTCTTTGGGAAAATGTTTATTCTTTGAGAGAAATAAGGATTTTGAAATTAGTGATTATATAGATACTGATTGGGCCAGAGATTAAATTGATAGAAAATCAACATCTTGTACTTTATGGTTGTTGGAAAGAATTTGGTCACTTAGAGAAGCAAGAAATAAAAAGTCATAGCAAGGTCGAGTACTGAAGCTGAGTTTAGAGGAATCACTCATGGAGTGTGTGAGTTACTCTAGATAAAATGAATTGTTTAGGATTTGGGACTAAAACAATCAAAGCCTAAGTTGTTACATTATGATAATAAGGCAGCCATAGCAATTACAAATAACATGGTTCAACATGATCAAACTAAGCATGTGGAGATTGACAGGAATTTCATCAAAGATCATCTAAATTAAGGAATAATTAATCTTCTATTTATTTCTTCTTAGTCTCAACTAGCTAACATCCTCACAAAGGTTGTATCAAGAAAATTATTCTACAACTCACTTGGCAAGTTGAGAATGACTGACATACATTCACCAACTTAAGGGGGAGTGTTGAGGAAGCAAATATTTGGATTATATATATTAAGAAGTAAATATTTGTATACAATTAGGAATAAAGTCTTTATTTTATTTAGGATGTTATTCTATTCCTAATTAGGATGTGAATAGGTTTCCTATGTGTATATATAAGGGTTGTAACCTCTCTTTTATGAATATATGAAAACTTATTTCCCTTAAATTTTCTCTTCTTTTCTCTGAATTTTATTCTTCATTGAGCATGCATATCCTCTTCTCTCTCCTATGTGGCTTTTTCTTTAGAGTGGTTCCACTATAAAAATTTTGCTAAAGGAATCACCTTGTTCCTCAATACCTTTTCTTCTCTTGCAGTGATCTTTATAGGTTCTTCTTCATAACTTAAGTCATCTCTCAACTCTATAGGTTGCCATTGAAGGATATGTGATGTATCACTTCTATATCTTTTTAGCATAGAGACATGAAAGATGTTATGGATCTAGGACAATTCTAGTGGTAATGCTAATCTATAAGTGACAAGCCCAATATTCTCTATAATTTCATATGACCCAATATATCGAGGACTTAACTTCCCACATTTTCCAAAATGCACAACACCCTTCCATGGAGAAATTTTTAGAATGACCTTTTCTCTAACTTTATACTCAATGTCTTTCCATTTTAAATCTGCATAGCTCTTTTGTCTATCCTGAGCTGCCTTTAAACAACTTCTAATTAACTATATCTTATCTCATTTGTACAATCTCTGGACATACTAGCTTCCTTTCTCCTACTTTATCCTAACACAATGGGGTCCTACACTTTCTCTTGTACAATACTTCAGATGGTCCCATTCCAAGACTAGCATGAAAACTGTTATGATATATGAATTCCATCAAAGGCATATGTTTGTCCTAACTTCCTTTAAACTCTATTACACATGCTTTAAGCATATCCTCTAAGGTTTGAATAGTTCATTCAAATTGCCCATTAGCTTAGGGATGAAATGTAATGTTGAACTTTAACTTAGTACCCATAGCATGTTGTAAACTAGGCTAGAACCTATATGTAACTCGTGGATCTCTATTAGATATTATAGAAATTAGAGCATTATGAAGTCTTACCACCTCACTCACATAAATTTCTGCAAGTTTATCTAAAGAATAATTCATCTTTATTGGTAAGAAATGAGTAGACTTACTTAGCCTATCCACAATTACCCATATAGAATCATTCCTTATTTAAGTCTGAGGTAAACTAGAAACAAAATCCATTATAATGTGCTCCTATTTCCACTCAAGGATAGGAAGTGGCTAACGTGTTCTAGGAGGATGTTGATGTTCAACCTTGATTTGTTGGCACACTAAACACTTTTACCATAAAATTTGCTATTTCCTTTTTCTTACCTTGCCACCAATAATTTTCCTTAAGAGTTCGACACATTTTTATACTACCAAGGTGCGTTGAATAAGCTAAATAATGAGCTTCCTCCATTATCTCCCTTTTTTAGATTTCTTCATTAGGCACGCATAATATATTACCTAACATTAAGGTATCATTATCATTGAGTGAAAAATTTGTATGAGTGCCATTTTTCACCTCAATAATGATTTTTTTTCAAATGTTGGTCTTGAACTTGGGCTACTTTCACCCTTTCAACCAGTACCGGTCTTACTCTAAGAGTAGCCAATAATGCTCCAAAATTACTAAATGTGCAATTCACTCTTAAAGATTGTAGATCCAAGAGTAAAGGAAGTCTTACAGCTTTTATGAGCTAAACTACTATAAAATCTTTGATTGTTAGCATCAGCTACCTTATTAGCGTTTCCAAGATGGTATTCAATTGTACAATCATAGTCCTTAAGCAGTTCAATCCATCGCCTTTGCATTATATTCAACTCTTTTTGATAGAGTATATATTTTAAACTTTTATGATCGATGAATAGCTAGCACAACTCTATATACAGATAATGTCTCCAAGTCTTCAAAGTAAAGACTACTATTGCTAACTCTAAGTCATGGGTTGGATAATTCAATTCATGAGGTCGAAGTTGTCTAAATGCATAAGCTATCACTTTTCCATGATGCATCAACACATAACCTAACCCTTTTCTTAAAGCATCAATATACATAATATAGCCTCTATTACCAAAAGGAAGAGTAAGAACAGGTGCTAATGTCAAACAAACTTTAAGTTTTTTAAAGCGTTCTTGGCATTTCGTAGTCCATTTAAACTTAATATTCTTTCTGAGCAATTTAGTCAAGGGTGATGTAATGATGGAGAAATCTTAGAAAAAACGATGATAATATTCTGCCAAGCCTAAGAAAATCCTATCCTCTGTAAGGTTTGTTGGAGGCTCTCAATTAACAACTGCTTCAACGTTTTTAGGATCCACAAGTACTCCCTGTAGAAGGCGGTTTAGTGCGTGCCCAAGATCTTAGCAACCGCAGTACTGTTTGAGCTTAGGGCTCTAGAGAACACACTAACCATTGTCAAAAAGACATGACATAAAGATGAGGAGTCACCACCCAAGGTAATAACTAGGAAAAAATAAAAGGTGGTACTCGA
This sequence comes from Mallotus nudiflorus, assembly GCA_947683625.1. Lineage (NCBI taxonomy): Eukaryota > Viridiplantae > Streptophyta > Magnoliopsida > Malpighiales > Euphorbiaceae > Mallotus > Mallotus nudiflorus. The sequence continues at coordinate 190,132 of CANTUR010000875.1, read as the reverse complement.
TTCTCTAAAAGAAAGCTAGCACCATAACAAAAAGATTTTGGATATAGAATACCAACTTCTTTCAGTCTTGTGTTCATTTAGAAATACTTTATGAATTACTATCTTATCCTCTATTTACATGCAATTTCATATAAACCCTTATTTAAAACAATTGACTCCAAGAAAACTAGTCATGAAAAATACATGTAAACAATACATTCATTTAAATTTACAATCCTTAAGTTAGTCTAATCTACATTGATTTTAATTAAATGAGCTAAATCTACATATTTTAATTTACAAGTGAGTCTAAAGACTAAAAGGCCTAATTCCTATTTAATTTTAATTAGGTGAACCTAAGTCTATTTATTTTAACTCTAAAAGTGGGCCTCAATCTACAAACTATGAAGTATTTAAATTAGTGGGCCTAATTCTACATGTTTTAATTATAGATAAAAAAAAAGGGTCTAAGTCTAAATTAACTTAAATGGGCCTAAATTGATTTTAAAATTAAACCCAAAAATCCAATTAAAAGCCTATTTAGTAAATGGGTTAGAGCCTAAACATGGGCTTGGGGCCCAAAACACAAAAAAACCTAAAAATATAAAAAATCAAAACAAACAAATAAAAAGATCAACCATGCAATTAAATTATTTCTTCTAAAAACACCTAATTTTAATTAACATGCAACCTAAATTAATCTATTGTCTCCACTGATTTTAATTAAGGTTTACCAAATTGAACCTAATTTACTAATTAATTTTTAAGAACAAAAGAACTAAATTTTCATTATTCCCACTATCGGAGCTGTTACAAAATCTACTAAAATAATAAAGAAAATAAAATTAAAATACAACCCTTAAGAAGAAAGATTAAACAAATTCAAAAGCTAAAAAAATAAAATAAACTAAACTAAACTAAACTAAACTAAATTGGGATCTTGACTCTTGGCTTTCATTCATGGATTTTCCGTGAGTTTCCTTTGTTCAATCATGTATTCATTACTAGAATCATGAAACATAAAGAATTAAAAAAATAAATAAGATTAGAATTAGTGAAAAAAAAATAAAATAATGAAAATAAAATCTGAATAAAAAATAATAATAAAACAAAAAATAAAAAAATAAAATAATGGTATCAAATAAAAGAGTAGAAAATGAGTAATGTTGTGCATATGCTATTTGAATGCCCCTCAGAATGAGATTTCACCATTTTGAGAAAATTGAATATGCACTTTCTTAATTTATGGACTTTTTAAAAGAACATACTTTGTTTCTTTAAAAAAAAAGGGTTTTGAAATGACAGTATCATGTTCAGTCTCCTCTCCTTTTTTTTTTCAACCAACCTTTATTGTAGTAGTTGATTAGGTTTTTTCTTTACCCAGTTCCCCCCTTCTTCTCTACCAATATTTTCTTTTTATATCATATTCCTAAGCCAACTACTTACGTGATCATAGGAGTTACGTTATCAAAGTAGCTCTGATCTCTCCTTTCCCAAAAAATAGGATAAAAATTTTAACTTTAAAAAAAGAAGATTATATGTGTTAAAGACACGCACTAGATCGAAAACTCTAGATAAATACTCAAATCAATTTATTTATAAATTAAATTTGGACCAATCACAGTGAGAAAAAAGATTTTTACTAAATCTTTTAGCACCTCGGCATTCTAAAAATGTCGATCAGCATTGTGTATTGCTAATGGACGTTGTGTAATGCCAATTAGCATTACATAATGTCGATCGGCATTACGTTATGCCGATCTACATTATATAATGTCAATTGGCATTACATAATGCTGGTTGCACATTTTCAAATATGCCCCTGCAAAAGTTAATTTTTTACAATTAAACCCAAAAAATATTGCAATTTAGTCCTTAATAACGCAAAACTTAACACTAGAAGTCAATTTTTTTATTAAATTGTTATCATTAAGGCTTTCGTTGCATTCATGCATAATTGCATCTTAAAATTGGGTGCTTACACTCCCTCTGCAGAAATAACATGTCCTAAGAAAACTACTTGGTCTAGCCAAAACTCACACTTGCTAAACTTGGCATATAATTATTTGTCTCTTAAAAATTGCAAGACAATTCTCAAATGCTTCTCATGGTCTTCGTTACTACTAGAATACACCATGATGTCATTAATGAATACAATGATGAATTTGTCCAAATAAGGTCGAAATACAATGCAGTAGGTGCATTGGTCAACCCAAGTGGCATCATAAGAAATTCATAATATCCATTTGAGGTTCGAAAAGCTATATTGGGTACATCTATTCCTTAATCTTCAATTGATGATACCTAAATAGGAAGTCAATTTTAGATAAAACTTTAGCACCTTAAAACTGATAAAAAAAGATCTTCAATGCAAGGTAAAGGGTATTTATTCCGTATTATCACCCAATTTAGTCACCTATAATCTATGTATAACTTTAAAGAATCATCTTTCTTTTTCACAAATAACATTGGAGCTCTCTATTGAGAAACACTAGACCTTATAAATCATGTATCTAATAACTCTTGTAATTGAACTTTTAACTCTTTTAACTTAGTTAGAGCCATCTTATAAAGTGCTTTAGAGATAAGAGTTGTACGTGGTTGTAAATCAGTAGAGAACTCAATTTCTTTATCAGGAGGTAAGCCAGGAAGCTCCTTAGTAAATACATCAAGAAATTCACAAACAATTGGAGTATCCTTTATTTTAGGTTCCCCCAATTCTTTGTTAACAACATAGGCAAAAAATGTTTGACACCCCTTCCTAAGCAATTTCTTCACTACAATAGCTGAAATTATAGAGGATGGAAGAAGACAATGTTGACCATGAAAAATGAGCTTAGGCTCTCGAAGTCAATTAAATTTTACTAACTTCTTAAAATAATAAATTGTGGCATGATGGCGGGATAGCCAATCCATGCCTAAAATAGCATCGAATTCCTGGAGAGGTAAAGGAACTAAAGCCACTAACAGCCAACAGTCCTTTAACTATGCACTTATTTACACACGATAAGGCTACCAATAGGAAGAATAACCACCAAAGCCTCTTCTAATAAATCCTTTTGTTTTTCAAAATGATGAGTAAATGCAAATGATATGAAAGAATGTGTGGAATCAAGATCAATAAGAATATATGCATCTTTACCCAAGATAGATAATATACTAGTCATAACCTCTAGAACTGTTAGTGCCTCTTGTTGTGTTATAACAAAATTCTAGCTTGAGTTTGTTGTCTACTCGTCTTTACACCTTATATAGGTTAAATGGATGATATAGCCCTACTAGGTCCACTAGTACCTACTCCTCCTACTATAGGCCTTCCTCGAGATTGGGTTCTATAACCTCTTTGACCTTTGGGTACGGTAAATCCATACCTAGAACTAGCAGGCTGAGTTAAACAAGGGCATTCCCTTTTAAAGTGATCCATTTCTCCATATTCATAATATACATTAGTTAGCATTCTACATTCTTCTTCATGGTATCTACCATATGTAGGGCATTGAGTTTAAAATCTTTATTTTAAACTAAGCTTGACTTTTTTTTTAAACTAAGAAATCCATAGCCAAATCATCAAACATATACTTATACACATATACACTCTTAGGTGTGATCTAGAAATCCTTAGGAACTCTGGGCGCTGAATGTCTCACCTTGCAACCCAAAGTGCAAATCCCTGTCATACTCATGCGTAGAGACAATAACTTTAAAGGGCAATAATATATTTTAAGCACTCGACATTCAAGGTGTGATTTCATAAGAAACTTCATAGAGTGTACACCATTTATCCAAATATATCATGGAAATTCATTTCTTAAATGTATAGCTCAAAAATCAAACTAACATCATATATTCCCAAGTTTGCTATAAAATATATATATTTGCAAACATCATGTAAAAGAGATTTCAAATAAAAGTTATTTCACAAACATATATTTAGTAGCTTTAAAACTACGATGTTACACCATTACCCATTCACTTGGAATAGACAAACAAAAATTCTAGTTAGGAGGAGCTGCATAACAGTCCATACCAGAAGATGGTCCTTTACCTAAATAAGGACATATAAATACTACATTAAAATCAAGCCTAAACCTAACATTCACTATAAGATACATGACATGAAAATGAACATTGATGTAGTTATTTAATGCAAGGAAATTTTAGTTTATTTTATAAAAATTTCTACAGTATTTTGGTATGTAAAAATGCCTCCCAAAAATTCTCAAATATTTGATAGAGGTTAAAGTGAATTTTCAGTACAAGCTATTCATAAAGCTCAACACAAATATCCATTCTTCTTTCCATTTTAAATAATAATAATAATAACAAGAATACTACTCCTTAATTTTATTTCAAGAGAAGCATTTTGTAACTAAAAATTCATATAAATTCCCAATTCAAATATACAAACATATATGTATTAACATGTTTTAAATAGTATTTATATGCACTAAAAATAACTAGATTAAATTTTCAAAAATCAAAAATTAATTTTTATTATGTCCAATTACTCCTTTTCTTTTCTTTTTTTTGATTTCTATAATAACTAAATTTAAGGTTAAATCATGAATCAAAAGCTTAAAATCAATCCAATTGTATAATAGATGACAATATCCAAATCATATAACTTATAAATGAATTTTTAAAATTAGAAATTGATTCAAGATTATGAAATTGCTTACCAAAAAATGATTAGGTTGAACTCATATAATTCATCCACCCAAGAGGTTAAAGTCTTGACATTTTAAGAAGATAGAACTTCAAGAATTGAAGGTTCAATTGTGGGAATTTATGAAAATTACAGCAGCCTGTGTTTTTTTTTTTTTCTAGTTTTAAAGAAGAAAAAAAACTTTCTTCTTTGCCCCCAAGATTCCCATTTCCCTTCCTAGAGAGCAGCTCCTTCTTCTCCTTATCCAAAGACCTCTTCTTATCTATAATCCTTTTCTTTTTTTTTTCTTTATTAACCATTTTAATGGCTGCCACAAAAATCAAATTCTAACACCTTTCGTCATTATTTATTTAATTAATTTTTTTTGAAATAATAAAACATTGTCACACAAAGCTTTTAATAAAAATCTTCAAAATTTACACTTATAATCCCTTAATTTATTGTATATTCAATTAACTCTAATTAGATATTTATATTTATATTTATATTTTTTATTTTATTTTAGTGCACATGCACATAAGATGGTATGAATGTTACACAAGGAGAAAACAAGAACAATCTATCTTGAAATTGAGAGTAAGATTTTATTATTACCAGTATTTGAGAATACTGTTGTGCTTGTGTGATGAGACTAGCAAAATTGTATGCTACGTGAATAATATATGATTTATTATGCTTATTTCATATCGTCATTCTATATCCTCTATTACTGAAATCATGAAATCACATCGTAAATACCAATAATGTGAAAAGTTCATATTCTGGAATACATTCATCATGCTCTTGGTCCAGTGATGACCTTATGCATCCTTTATATTATTATCATACATCATCATAGCATAAATAATCAATACAAAGCATGTATGATCATCCGATTATTCATGAAATTAAGCAAGCTGTGTGAATTATCATGTTATTCTTTGAGATCAATCATATTAGATTTACATTTTATCAATCTTTTCCTTTTCATGTGTATTTTATTAGGAAAGCGATATAATAAAATTTTCAACTTTATTATATTATACTATCTAATGCATTGTGTAAATGTTATACAAACTATCATTACCAAAACTAGGGTGTTGCGGTAGTTATACATTGAATATCTTATAATGAGAAATAGTAAAAAAGTATATATGATCCCCTAACCTTAGAATCTCTATTGGGGACAATACTCACTCAGTGACCTAATGTTGTCCATATCTTTTCCTGATTTTCTAAAAATCGGGTGGCAAAATCAAAAGCATCTCATCACCCTGAGACCAATCATTTGTCCCTATTCGGTAAAGTTGTCATGACCTTTGGAAATTGAAAGACCCACTATACTATCCAACAAATAAACAAGCCCCAAAAAAAGTCCAAGTCGCTTATCATGGTGACTCCATTGAGGACTTCTAAGTAAGAGGGATCAACTTGAAAATGACTATTTCTCATTATGCAATACCTAATCGTATAGAGCCCCTTACCACTGCATTTGCACTACACCTTATATGTGAACCACTCAACCCTAAAAGCCTCAATAATACTAAATGACATCACCACTATGATTACAATTGAGTCATGGGTCGATGAAGATATGGTATTATCACCTTTAGCCTTTACTCGTGCACTTACCAGACTCATCTGACTAAAGGGGGCGATCGAGTTATCAAAAGAAAGCTAGAATCACTTATCAGAGTCTGTAACCCTAGTTATATGAGGGCATTCTCATTAAAGGAACCCTTAGCCTTTCACCCTAACTCTGCTCATGTAGATAAACTAGTAGCAACATCCAATAGGATTCCACCAAGCTATGCATGCTATCCTTATCCTAACACTATCTGTTTGACCTGATATTCATAAATAACATGACCCTCCTAGTGTATATCATCGAATGACATCATAATGTCAGTTTTCATAGAAAATTTATGCTCAGGACCACATGATTCTCATCTTCTTCATATGAGCCCAAAGCATAAGGAATGATAAGAATCATGTACCTCAGCTTAAATAGTCTATGCAAACTAACAAATAATGACATCCCTCAATGACAGAACCTATGAGATGTCATCCATATATCCTTATCAAATCAAATGAATGGGTTAGGAACCCAACTAGATTATGGACCTTTATGTCAGTAAAATCAAATCATAAGCTATCAAATGATACTTTTATGACTCATAGTAAACATATCGAATATCGATGTGGGGGCAAGAACTTGGGCTCCCTTTGATTGACCTTGGTCCTATGCATACGAGCGCATGTGGGCTATGGACATCATTTGAAGCCCAACAATTGACCATCACATTGACATAATGTGATTACCTCAAGCACATTTGAGTGTCATTCCTCAGTTTACCCTTTGGTTCTGACCAGCATAAATCAAAATAGCCTAGTTTTGAGAGAAGAACCATAGTCCCCTAATGACTATAGGTTCAAAACCCACCTAGGAAAGAGACTGAATGACCTTATGGAGAAATAAGGTTGGAAGTGATAGCTTAGTTATAATAGATTTGTTCACTATACAGGAAAACTAACCATTTTCAATCATGCATACATCGTATACATGTAGATAGTGCATACAAACCATTGTTTCTTATAGGGATAATCATCTTTCATTTTAGGATTTTGCATCCACTCCATGCATACATGCTCGTCCGTTTCTTTTGCAGGCACACATCATGCATCATTCATTTAGCTAACCCTAATAAATGTACAGGAATATGACATACAAACATAAGTGATCATGAAGCTGAGTCTTCTCACTGAAGCAATGGAAATTTAAAAGCCAGGATCCAAGAACTGCTTGATAATGGCATCATGGTTGAAAACCCCCAAGCCCAAACCAATATCACTAGACATTTCCTTTACAACCTTGACAAGGCTGATTGGAAAAGCCTGTAACCATATAGAATGCTATGCATTAAGACATTCTAGCATGTGCACCTTGATTGTGAACTCTTGAATCCTACTGTGTCATTTTAGGACCCTCAAGACCACATGTTCTGACTCAACACCATAAAACTATGCTCGTTATATGAAGAATTCAGTGCCATATCAAGGTGAATCCCCACCATGACTAAAGAAACAGTCTTCACTAACCAAGACATCAAATACCTAGGGCTTAGGGTCAATTTCCTTGACCTAAGCTCACAAAAATTTGATGAACTAGTCACCGAGCGCAAATGACTAATTCTAATGCAACTCCTGGCTGCCTGCACTATCAAGAAGATTGGTACTCTGATTTGGGCACATCTCTTTGCATATTACCTCTTTATGCAATACTTCACCATCTCGAATGATGGGCTAGGAGATTACAGGATACTCGAAGTCATTGAAGGAATAGAATGCAGAATGACTCCCTTCCTACTGATCCTAGTAGAAACCATTCAAGGTTTGGATGACCTCAAAAATGGGAAAAGTCCAAACTTCACCGGAAGTCCGTTATTGCTTCAAATATGGCTGTAATAAAAACTAAGTCTACTCGACTAACCTAAAAGGAACTATATGAGATACCAACCTAGGAATCACCTAGAAAGACACATCAAGGACGTTCACAGGCGAATAGCCTATATCACAGCCCAGGAGTGGTTTGAATGCATAAAGGACACACCAGAATATCAAGTAAGATGGATGTGCCAATGGTGGAAGCTCGGACATGTGACTCTCTGCACATATGTCAACTGCATACCAATCTCAAGATTCAGGTCATGCACCTACTATTATCTGACACTAGTGCAAAGATAGTTTGGTGAGAAGTAACACATACCTTTTAAGCTTATAGATTTCTCTGGTGGCAAGATACAACAAAGGTTTATGGATCCCTTCCAAGTAACATGGAGGAGGAGAATCATCAACCAATTTACCGCTAGTATTGGGAATGGTGTTATAGATGAAGCATAGAAGTAATGGATGATCTAAAGATAGAAACATCTCTCAAGTCCCTGATCTAGAGAAATTCACTTCTTTAATTTCTTTTTCTTTGTTTGAAAATGATGATGTAATGAACTCTAAAGTTAATGCAATTATGGTAGTGTGCATTGTTACTTGTTTGATGTCTTTCCTGATGGTAGTGTGCATTGTATTGATAAAAACATTAGCATATTTGACATTCATTCCATATGCACTTAATCATTTAACATCAACATGAAATCTGAATCACACATTATGAATATTTCAAAAGATGTTACCCCTGAAGAGTGAAGAGACATTGAATAAATATTAATAAAATATTCAAAAGTATTTTCCTAGATGTATGATGATATGCCTGGTACTGACAAAGACATTGCTCAACATTTCATTCCTACCAAAGAAGGGTGCAAACCAATAAAGCAAAAACTGAGAAGACATACCAGAATGGGCCCAACTAATGAAAGAGGACATCGAGAAATAGATCAAGGAAAAATTCCTAGAGGTAGTAGACTATCAAGAATTGTTAGCAAATGTCATGCCAGTACCAAGAAAGATGGAAGGGTTAGAATCTGCATCGACTGTAGAGATCTAAAGAAGGCCTGCCCAAAGGATGACTTCCTACTACCCCACATAGATATACTGTTGACAGTGCTGCCATATATGTAATGTACTCCATCACGGATGGATTCTCTGGATACAATCAGATCCTAATGGTTATTATCGATAAAGCAAAGACAACTTCTATAATAAAATGGGGTACCTAGTGCTATAGAGTAATGCCTTTTGGATTAAAGAATGTAGGGGCAACCTACTAGAGGATGGCAACTATAATGTTCCATGACATAATACAAAAAGAAGTGGAGGCATACGTTGATGACATGATGGTCAAGTTAAGAACAAAGGAAGAACACCTTTTTTATCTTAAAAAGTTCCTCAAAAGGGTTCAAAATTACAACCTCGGGTTAAATCTAAAGAAATTCATATTTGGGGTCACTTTAGGAATGATGTTGGGGTATGTTGTCAGTTAGAATGTGATTGAAATGGATCCAGACAAAGCAAAAGCCATCAAAGAGATGCCAATGCCCAAAACAGAGAAAGAAATCAAAGGGTTTATAGGGAAACTACAGTTCAATAGCATATTCATTGCTAAGTTGATAATAGTGTGTGAACCAATCTTCATGCTACTTAGAAAGATCAGCCAGTTGAATTGAACGAACAATGTCATATAGCATTTGACAAGATTAGAAGCTACCTAGCCAACCTACTAGTTCTAAGACCACCTAAACCAGGGACGCCTCTAACCCTGTATCTAGCCATCAAAGGGAATGCAATCAGTGCAATTTTAGCCTAAGAGGGAGGAACAAAAGCAGAACACATGGTCTACTACTTGAGCAAGAAGATGTTGCCATATGAGGAGAAGTACAACTAAGTCGAATACATATGTCTAGCGATGGTATGGTCAATGAAGAAACTTAGACACTATTTTCAATCCTACAGAATGTAGGTCATGTCTAAAGTGGACCCAATGAGGTCCCTCTATGAAGCTCTCTCTTTAATGGGGAAACTTGCTAAGTGGCTTGTACTGCTAATAGAATTCAATGTGCACTATTTAACGAAGAAGGTAATAAAAGGGAGAGCAGTGGCTGAATTTCTAGCTTTAAACCCCATTCCAGACTTAGGAGAAATCCAACTGGACTTCCTAGACAACCTTAGCTTAGCCATTGAGATTCAAGGATGGTGCATGTACATTAATGGAGCAGTCAATTAGTTCGGCACATGAATCAGTTTCATACTACAATCTCCAAAAGGTAAAGTGGTGCCAATTGGCAAAAAGCTTGAGTTTAGAGTCATAAATAATAAAGCAGAATATGAGGCATGCATGCTCGGAATAGAAGCTCTAATAGCCTCGAATGTTACAGAAGTTGAAATCTTTGGAGATTCCATGCTAGTAATAAATCATGCCATGGAAGAGTAGGAATTGAAAGAGCAGCACTTAAAGCCTTATCTGGACCACTTGAGGCTACTCATCATGTCCTTCTAAAAATGCAAGTTCATTCATATCCCTAGGAATCATAATCAGATGGCAGATGCACTTACTTCCCTAGCATCAGTATAGGAAGGGCCATCCAAATGCCCATGAAGCCTCTGATTCTACTCATATCGGGATAACCTTGTCATAAAAATTATAGAATAGCAAAGTTAGAAATAGCAGAAAAGCCTTAGTTCTATGACATCAAAAGATATATGAAGGAACGAGCCTATCCTGATCAAGCAAATGAAAAAGACAAAGTAGTCATTTGACAATTAGTATCAAAATTCACATTGCATCACGGTGTGTTATATAAGAGAACCTCAGATGGTTTACAACTCTGATGTCTAGATGAAACTGAGGTTGTAAGAGTAGTAAAAGAAGTACACAAGGGTGTTTACAGTCCATACATGAATGGAGCAATCCTAACTAAGAAGCTAATTAGACAAGGGTTCTTCTAAATGATGATGATGGATGACTGCATCAAATTTGTAAGAAAATGCCATAAGCACCATATCCATTGGAATGTCAGTCACCTTCCCCTAATAGAACTGCACTACATCTCCTCTCCATGGCCTGTCTCAGCATAGGGATTAGACATAATTGGGGAAATCCATCTGACAGCCTCGAACGGACACAGATTCATCCTAGTGGTAGTGGACTACTTTACAAAATGGGTCAAAGTGGAATCATTCATAAGGATAGGAGCTAAACAAGTGGCTAAGTTCATTAAAAGAAATTTGCTATGCTAACAATAGTGCCCAATTCCAAGGGCAAGTTAGAGAGGAGCTACTAATGAGTTATAAGGTGGAACATCACAAATCTTCTTCCTATCGATCATAAGCAAATGGGGCCATTGAAGCTGCAAATAAGAATATTAAAAAGATCTTGTTAAAGATGACTCAGACTTACCAAGATTGGGAAGACATATTGCCACATGCTTTATAGGGGTATCGAACAATAGTCAGAACTTCAACAAGAGTAACTCCTTTCTCACTAGTGTATGGATCAGAAGCAGTACTTCCAATCGAAACAGAGATTAAGTCTCTTCGAGTAGTAATCAAATCTGAATTACCAGAAGTATAGTGGGCTCAATAGAGGCACAATAATCTCACTCACTTAGATAGCCAAAGGCTCAAGGCTCTATACCACACATAGTTATATCAGGCTTGACTAGCCAAAACCTTCAACAGAAGAGTAAAACACAAGAGTGTGAAAGAAGGAGACTGGGTGCTAAATCAAACAAGATAGAATGTTGATGGATTATGAAGGCAACAAATTCTTCGAACCTCTCAATACAAACTGCCTAAAGAAATACTATGTATAAGGCTAAAAAAACTCATCCCGCTGAGTTGAAAACCTAAAAATAACAACTCAGGAAAATTTTAAGGACTTCCTACTGAATTGAAAACCTAAAAATGGCAGCTCAAGAAAAAATTAGGAAAAGAGAGAAAATACTTAACTAGAAAACCTGAGAAGGCTAGTTAAGGATAAGGGTAACCTCAAATTTGAAATTTTTACAAATGTGCCTGTGCTTTTCTTAAATGATTGCAGTGAAATGAGAATGATAGCCAATCTATGCAAAATATCTTTAAAAAGTGCAACACATTTTATCATCATGAATTGCATCAAGCATGCTTTGCATTTTCCTTCATTACATGACCATGGTTCTTACCATCCTCTCTGAGCTCTCTCTTCGAGATCAGGAACTATCGTCGAACCCAAAACAAAAAAAGATGAGCCCAACTAGGCATGAAAAGCTATAAAAGGAGACACCCTAGAAAAAAAAGAAAGAAAAAGAAAGCCCAGTTAGGCGTGAAAAGCTTTGAAATGAGACACTTTAAAAAGGGAAGAAAAAGAAAACCCAACTAAGTGTAAAAAGCACTAAAAGGAGACACCTTAGGAAAAAAAGAGAAAAGAAGCAAGCGATAGTAATACCAAACATAATCATCAATAATACACAGCATGAAGCATATACAATCATCATTGTACAAGCATCATACAAAATGTGGGAAAAATACCTAGATGCAACACCTAGAGTCTATAACCTTAAGAAAATAATGCAATAAAGCAAACCACAAACGAAAAGTCCTACACCTAGCTCCTAAAACAACTACATCAGTCGTGGCCACCATCAAAAGCAAGTAATGATCCCGCTCAAGCATCCCCCTCGTATAATCTTTGTTTATCACCGTTCATCACAAGGATGCTAGCCATGACTCCAGCTCACTGATGCGGTCACAATAAGCTACATGCTCCTGCTTTTATTCAAGACTAGCAAGATGATGCTCAACTTGCATTACATATTGTATATCATACATACATAAAATATGTGCATAAAATAAATAGGTATAATAAAGAAGCATACCCTCTGAGTGGTAGCAAACTCCAAAAAGCACTATTACGCACTCTTTACAACAGTATACTAAAACTAACCAGAGGAGACAGGAATTGCCAAAGCAAGCAAATAAGTCAACCACCACTCACTAAATAAATGAAACACAGGCAAGAATAAGTGAAGAACATGAACATGGGTAGCATTAGTGAGAGCAACACCTGACTGAGGAAAGCTAGGCCTGGGTAAATCGAAGCTCACTACTCTACCAAGGATAATTGTCCCAAGCAAAGACAAAGATGGTTGAACCATCAAGTCCCTAAGAATAGTACTACCAGAAGCCACACCATTGGCATGGGCAGTCACCTTAGTACAAAATGTACCCTCATCCTCCTCAAAATGAGATCTGGATCTCCTTCGACATTGCTACAGATAAGTTATCACAGCTCACATCAATTATAGTTTATTACTAATAAAGTTTGCTACATGCTTACACAAAAATAGGAATAAACGCTTACTAAATCAGAAGAAGTGACTCTCGATGAGCCACGTGATGATATAATCCTTGAACCCAAAGGATGAGATGCATTTGCCTAAGAAGGTGGAGATGAAGGAAAGGTCCCACTAGCTATAGCATCAATCAGTTGAGGGAACAGTACATCAGCATAAGGCAAACCCACACTCTTCAAGAGGCCCTCAGAGGGGAATCCCATCATAATAGTAGCAAGATCATCACCATAGAGCTCATGGCCCTAGAACATATCACTAGGGAGAGGGATGGGAACTCTCCTCATGTATGGGCCATCCCACCAATAATGGACTCGCTTGCCCAAATACCACAGTCTGCCGACGAGACTAGAGAGCAACACTCATCTCCTTGTCAATTGCCATGCAACTAGCATCTTTGCCATCTAATGAGACCTCGCCACCCACCAGTGAAGAAAGATATGCTCAAAGAGCAACAATAAATAAAAATCCCTAAGAAAGAAATAACCAACACAGTAGGAGTCAGACATACCTGATCAGGAGACAACTTACTCATATGGTCCCGAGCTACCATGTAATCTTTAATCAAATCAGTAGTCTTCCTGATCCAGTGAGAATAAAAAGGGAAGCCATGCTCCTAGAAATACTTGATGAACGGATGAGGGAGAATCCTAAACTCATATGCCCAGATCTGTTAAAATCAGAGGGTCAAAAATAATAAAAGCAAAAGAACATACAACAGAACTCCTACTAACATCTAGCACGAAAAAGCATCCATAGATCCTCAAGCTACCTAGGCAAGTTGCATCAAGGTCTGAGTACATATAAGCAAAGGCAGTAGTGCCCTAGTCATAGCCCAGCAAACCATCTAGATCTCTCAAGATATATAGTAATTACTGGTCACTTATACCCAAAGGGTTCGGGAAGATAATAGCACTCAGGAAATAAAATAAAAGCAGTGAGCCAACTACTCTGTTGAGACTAGACCATTATCATACAAAGTCTACACGGAAGAACAAACTCCATGTATCGAGTGAGATACGAGCAACCAGACTTCATAGGTGTGATGACCTTAAGCATATCCATCATGAAGTGCCTCCTCGCCACAACAATAGAGCACTCCTCCTTATTAAAAGGAATGGGCTCTCCAGAAAAGCTCAAGCCCGTGATAATGGCAAAATCCAATGGGGTAATAGTCATCTCCCGAATAGGCAAATGGAAAGTATGTGTCGTGCCATCCACCGCTCTATCAATGCATACATGGCAATTTGACTTAACACACATGAGTCATAAAATAATGCGGCAATCACCCTATCAAAGCCCTTTCTAGTAACCATCTGCTTCACACACATCAGGAGACCCTAATAACACATGATGACCCTGTTGGAACTACCAAGCAGCACAGTAACATACCTATAGGGCTATTAATAATAGGTAAGCTATCAAACATTTTCATAACTACTAAATACTAACACATCTCTCTCTGTCACTAACAGGATCAAAACAATAACAAAGGCCAAAAAGAAAAGTATCATGGCAAGCAGACAATCATAAGAAGAAAATAAAGTAAGAGCTATCAACCACTAGCTTTTATAATAAAGCTAGATAGAGAGTTACAACAAGAGCTATAGGGTTATAGCTACAACAACTCATACAACAAAATAAACAAGCAACCAACAAACAAGCCTCAAAAAATAAGGGCAAAGAAGGACCTACCTCGCGATGATGATGCACCCAAGCATGAGTCTCCAAGCTATAAACAACAGGGATCGAATCTCCTTGAGAAAACCTAAATGGCTAAGAACTCTGAGCACCATATGTGCTAGTCCCTAAAGTTGATGTCCCAACTCCAGTACCCTCTACAAAGTCACCCTCAAGCTCAATATCAATATCAACATCAATAAAAATGTCCTCCAGACCCTCAGGAATGTTATGTAGAAGAAAATGCAAGTACATAAGTAAAAACATAGCAGATAGCACCCGAAACATAAAAAGGTCAAGAAAAGTCAGAAAACACTTAAAAAATTCCAAAAAAATCCTCTGAATACCTTCAAAACAACCATTTAAATAAGCCCAGAGTGGGGGAAATGTGTGACCACGTGCCTCCCACACGTAGTCACACACACTTCCCCCTTCCATGCGCTCTTCTGTGGTTTTACACGCACTTTGAGACTTTACACACTCAGTTCTACAGTCCTAAACCTCTATTTGAGCATAAGACATGCACCAAACTCATACAAAAGTACACTGATAAGGACTTCATTTATCTAAGGACACTGTGTGTTTACTGCTTTCTTTAGAAAACTCAACATCTTACAAAAGAAAAAGAGTAAGGAAAATTCACTGTAAGGATACCTTACCTCAAAATAACATCCTCAACATGAAAAATAACTGTAAGGATACCTTACCTCAAAATAACATCCTCAACATGAAAAATAATGGCATCAATATTACATCACTATTATATCATTACTACATCAATATTACATCATGATTATATCATTACTACATCACGATTGCATCATCACTACTACCTCATTCATATTGCTTAGAAGCACTTTCACTGCTTAGAAGCATCTTTTTATTGCTTAGAAGCATTCACATTGCTTAGAAGCACTCTCATACTCTCACATTGCTTAAAAGCATCCAAATTGCTTAAAAGCACTGCCTAGGAGCATTCACATTGCTTAGGAGCATCTTATCATTGCTTAGTAGTATCCTCATTTTCCATGACACCTAAGAAGGTTATAGTTGCTTGTTCATTCGTGTGACACCTAAGAAGGTTAAGGTCGCATGTTCATTTCACGTGACACCTAAGAAGGTTATAGTCACATGTTCATTCACGTGACATCTAAGAATGTTATAGTCGCATGTTCATTCACATGACACCTAAGAAGGTTATAATCGCATATTCATTCACGTGACACCTAAGAAGGTTATTGTCATATGTTCATTAGCGTGACACCTAAGAAGCTTATAATCACATGTTCATTCTTATGAAACCTAAGAAGCTTATAATCACATGTTCATTCACGTGACACCTAAGAATGTTATTATCGTATGTTCATTTGTGTGACACCTAAGAAGGTTATAGCCACATGTTCATTCATATGACACCTAAGAAGGTTAAAGTCACATGTTTATAACACCTAAGAAGGTTATAGTCGCATCTCTCTTTAGTTAGTAGCATCTTCATTTGCGTGACACCTAAAAAGGTTATAGTCACATCTGCACTTTCATTGCTTAATCACATGGTCATTCACATGACACTAAAAAGGTTATATTCGCAAAAATCCCAATGCACTTTGCATCATTCACAAACTTGTATAGCACCTTACGTGATAACCAAGTCACAAAACAATAGCAACAAACAAAACACAACAACAAACATCTAAAGACAACCCACAGGTAAGTATCTCTCTCCTTACTAAAATATTTTTGCATCTTTGCATTTGCTTCATATGTATTAACACTAGTGCTAGGTGGCTAATGCAACACACGTGAAGCAAGGGACAACTGTCATACCTCAACTTTGACTATCCCCAAAAAGGTCTAATGATGAAACGAATCCCTGAGATGACTAAAGTCTACTCATTCGTAACACCTTTGAAGTGTGTAACTTTAAAAACCTAGCCAACCCCACTTATGTGCAAAATCGATCATCGACCCATTAAGTTGTGCTCCAACCTTACAAAATATGAATTATTAGAACAATAAGAGGTTTATTTTGAGAAAACTCCTCTTAAAATACTCAACTTGTTGGGTTAGTACGCATTTCATTAGACCGGGACCCAACTTCATGAAAAATTAGAAATTGATTTTTACAAAATGGACTTCGAAAACACATCTGGAAGGCTCCTAAACCTCTGAAAGTGGTCCCTGAATGGTCCAACATAACTCAACGATCTGCGCGTATCGCTTAGAAGTGCTCGTAAACATCCTTAGGTTTCATGTGCTAAAATCAAGGTTGAATTTGGCAAAATGAACTTTGGAAACATGTTTGAAAGGCCCAAAATCCCTAGGCACCAACCTCGGAATAGTGCTGTAGACAGTGAGGTTTAGCGCATGCCCAAGATCTTAGCAACCGTGACACTATTTAAGCTCAAGGCTCTAGAGAACACACTAACCACTATCACAAAGACATGGTGTGGAGATGAGGAGTCACCACCTAGGGTAATAATTGAGACAAATCAAAAAATGGTGGTACTCGATTCCTTAAAAGAAAGCTAGTACCATAACCAAGAGATTATGGATATGGAATACTAACTTCTTTCAATCTTATGTTCATTTAGAATTACTTTATGAATTACTATCTTACTCTCTATTTACAAGCAATTTTGTATAAACCCTTATTAAAAAAATCAACTCCAGGCAAACTAGTAATGAAATATACAAGTAAACAATGCATTCATCATAATCCCTAGGTTAGTCTAACCTACATTGATTTTAATTAAATGAGCTAAATCTATATGTTTTAATTTACAAGTGAGTCTAAAGACTAATGGGTCTAATTCTTATTCAATTTTAATTAAGTGATCCTAAGTCTATTTATTTTAATTTTAAAAATGGGCCTAAATCTATAAATTATGAAGTATTTAATTTAATGGACCTAATTCTAAATGTTTTAATTCTAAAATAATCTTAAATCTACAAATTATGGAAAATCTTAAATTAAATGCACTAAGTCTAAATTAATTGAGTTAAATTAAGTGGGCCTACATCTAATTAACTAAATGGGCCTAAGTACCCTACCCTAAATCTAATTAATTATGGGCCTAAAGATGTATTTTATTAATTAAACCTAAGAAAACCTAAATTTAAATGAGTTAAAGCCTAATGTGGGCCCAAGGCCCAAAACACATAAACATAAGCAAACAAGCCCACAAAAAAATAAAAATAAACAAATAAAAGATCAAACTATTAATTAAATCTACTATAAAACTCTAATTTAATTAAAGTAAACATGAACAATAAATAAAATAATCAATCAAGCAACCCTAATTCTAACCACTTAAATGTAATCCAATTTTAATTAAACAACCTAAGGATTTCTATAACCATTAATTTTAATTAATTACCAAATAAAAACCCTAATTTTACTAACCAATTGTTTAAAATAAAACACACAAGCACACACACCAAATTTCATTATCTCCACTATTGGGGCTATTGCAATGAACTATTGAGAATAATAAAAAAAAAGAAAAATTAATACAAACCCCAAAAAATAATAAATAAAAACTAAATAAAAACCCTAGAAATAATGTTTAGCTACAAGGTTCCATCCATGACAATCCATGGATCTTCATGGATTTTATTCCTTGAACAAACTCATTAAGTGATCCCCTCCATATTCACCAACATAATAATAAACAATCAATGGTTAGTGAATAAACAAAATAAAATTTAAATTTAAGTAAAACTAGAATTCAATAGGAAAAAAATAATAAAATAAAAAATAATAGAAAACAGAGAAGGAGAAGATGATTATGGATGCACTGTGGTTGGCTCCTCAAACTAGTAAAATCACCACTTATTTGTTAAAATAGATCTTTAAAAACTTGTTATTCTTTTCTAAAAAAAAAAGGCCTTTTACTCCTTGCTTCCAAGACGAAATAACCAAGGATATTTTGTAACTACAGAAAAAGAGAGTTTCAAATAAAAAGAAAGTGGTTTTGAGAATTCAGACCTCTGCTCCAGGAGTCTAAGCTCTTCTTTTATAGGGAGAAAAACAAAAACCTTAAGTTCGACATATTGAAAGTTTCAATTTTAAAAGGATTTTATTTCCTGAAGAGTTATAATTTTAAAAGGAATTTATTTCTTGATGAGGTAGATAAATCCCATGAATAAATTTAAGAAAATTTTTAAACCAATCAAAACTAGGAATTAGGAAAATATATTTATTTTATGCAAAAAAATAGTAAAAACAATCAGAAAACACGTAATTCTAACCGGAATTACAGAATTCCAATTGGAATTCTATAATTCTGATTTTTTTAACTTTTAATTATAAAAGGACCCTTAAAAGAAATTAAAATTTTCAATTAAGCCTAAAAAGGTATTACAATTAAGTCCTTAAAAACCAATGAAACTCTTTTTGAAAATGTATTCAAACTTATAACACTTTCATCATTGGAGTCCTTTATCTTATCCATGTTTTATTATTCCAAAATTGGGTGTTTACAAGCAAGCATAAAACCTAGGAAGAGCGTGTGGAAGTGCACATGTGCACATGTGGCCACGCGCCAAGTGCATGACCACGCGTACACTATGCTTGACCATGCGCACTTGGTGTGGCCACACGTAAAAGCCCCCTTATATGCACATGACCTTTCCCACACCACCCCATTTTACATATTCTTTTCTATAAATAGACCCCTCTATAACCTATTTTGGAGGGGGAGCAAGTGGAAACACACACACACTCAAAAGTCAATCTAATAGAAGCTGCTGGAAACCCCTTTCTAAAAAGCTTTTGCTGTCCCACAACATTTCTTTTAGGTTGTTAAATCCCTTTTCCCACTAAACCAAGCGTCATCCTTGTCAAAGCATGCTTCAAAGGTATAGAATCTAGCATCATTTTGCTGCCATTTTGAACCTCTTGACAAGGAAAGCTTAATAATCTCTCAAAGCTAAAGGTTAATAATCTCTCAAGTCTGAGGACCACATAATTATGTTATCACATTTATTTTATCGCATTGCATTTTATTTTACTACTGCCAGCATTTAAGAATATTATTATGCTTGTGTGATGAGACTGACAAAATTGCATGCTATATGAATAATATATGCTTTATTATGCTCATTTCATATCGTCATTCTACATCCTCTATTTCCAAAATCATGAAATCACACCGTAAATACCAATAATGTGAAAAGTTCATATTCTTAAATGGAGTCATCATGCTCTTGGTCTAATGATGACCTCATGCATCCTTTATGTTATCGTCATACGTCATCATAGCATAAATAATCACTACAAGCATGCATGATCATCCTATTATTCATGAAATTGAGCAAGTTGTGTGAATGATTATGTTATTCTTGTAGATCAATCATATTAGATTTAATTTTTAGCAATCTTTTCCTTTTCATGTGTATTTTATCATAAAAGTGATGTAATAAAATTTTCATCTTTATTATCTTATATTATTTGATGCACTGTGTAAATGCTATACAAACTTTCATTATCGAAACTAGGGTGTTGCAATAGCTATACATTGAATATTATTTAATGAGAAATAGTCAAAAAGTAGACGCGATCCCTTGAACCCAAAAAACTCTACTGAGGACAATACACACTGAGTGACCCAATATTGTCCCTATCTTTTCCAAATTTTCTAAAAATCAAGTGGCGACTCCATAAAATCAAAAATTTCTCATCCCCTTAAGAACAATCATTTGTCCCTATTCAGTAAAGTTTCCATGTCCTTAGAAAATTGAAAGACATGCTACACCGTCCAACAAATAAACAACAAGCCCCAAAAAAAGTCCAGGTCACTCATAGAAATAAATTTAACAATTTACCTTAATATATTAAGAAAAAAAATCAAGAATACAAAGTCAAGGTACTAACCAAGCTACTTAGCAAAACTTGTCACTCTTCAAACTTAGGAATTCTAAGAACAAAAGTAACATTAGGACAATATTGAGCACACACATCAACTTACATTTCTCATGGCATTTTTAGACATTTTTATTCATATATATATATGAGAAGAAGAATGATGCAAAATGTAGCATAAACACACAAATGCATACAATGAAACACACATATAAACAATAGCTACTAAAAATATATAATATCCCTCCCCCATGCTTAAAGGTACACATTGTCCTCAATGTGAGAATAGTGAAGTAAGGAAAGGAAAGTAGTACTCCCTTAATCATTGGTCGGTGAAATATACTCGATATAATATCCAGAATGGGCAAAGAATTGGTTCAGCTTGTACTCCATTTTTCTTTGCCTACAATCAAGTTGTTGGTTCTGAATCTCCATGTCATTCAACTGACACTGCATAGCAAGTTGTGTATCCAAAATTTTATTCCATATAAGAGGCTGCACACTTAAAGAATTATAAGCTTCTCCATGCGTAGGATAAGTGAGTAAAGGAACATCGCCTAATGGTGTATAATGATGAAACTCCTCCTCAAGATCAATATCTTCTTCCTCTTCTTCTTAGAATTCCTCAACCAATGGTGTTTGTTCAATTCCTCTCCATCATGATCGTGATCTCACAGGAACTAAATAGAATGCAATGTCCATAACTTCTCTTATAAATGCTTGCTTTATAAAGTAAGAACACTCAATAACACGAGTATAATTATCAAGGTTAATATTCAAAGCCTTAGCAATAATAGCAACCACATCGCCATGAGTAAGAGATGCATCTTTACATGTAGCACAAGTCAACAATTGATTGAAAATCCAATAGGTCCAACATACTTGTTTCTTATTGTGAATGCACCACATTGAAAACAACTCTTATGCAGAGATGCGATTGAACTCACTTTTGTGAAAAATGACACATGTAGGAATCTTATGCAACAACCAATATTTCAAATCCTTTATAAATATAGCCTTTCCTTTCTTAGCTTGACATGGTGTTTCCAAATCAATTAGAAATGTCCAAAAATCATTCAATTTAAAGGATGAAGGGGGATCACATAAACCATCCTTTTTGAAACCAAATACACATTGCATAAAAGAATATGTAAGATGATGTTTATTTCCTTGCATGCCAAATTCCATAATTTAAGAGTTGTTTGACTTCACATCCAAAGTGGTGTAAAATTCTATAATCAATTCCACATATGTATCTTCATGCATTGATACAAACTTCTTAATGCCATATTGTGTCAATATTTTATTAAAAGGTTCATTCATACCCACATCATTTAGTAAAGAGTTAGAAATATACTTACAACCTGTAATCTATCTGAACTTAATAGTTGTAAACTTAGCACCTTCTTCATGGGAAATAATTAGAAACTTGGCCTTATAAGTATGTGCAATATCCTCTTGTTCTTGATGTTCTTCCTCAATGTGTGGTCATTTAAAAGAGGAGCCCCTTGTCTTACCCACTTCAAATGTCTTTCTTGATGGAAACTAGAACTGTAGAGAAAGTGTAGGGATTGAAGAAAATGTGATGTGAATGTGTTTTTGGGGGAGAAGAAGAGAGTAAATATGAAGAAAAAAATGAAAAATAAAGAAATTGGAGAAAGGAAGGATGAGATTTGGTTATAGGAAAATGAAAAGGTAAAGTTGATGAAATGAATAATAAAAAGAAAGAGGAGAAAGGTATATATAGAAGAGTAGGGAAATGTATAGGAATTCAAAGAAATTGGTTATTGAAAACTGTAGTCAAATAGGATATATATAGGTGTAGTAGGGTAGGGGTGTAAAGTGATAGTGAAAGGTCTTGACCTTTCTTGGAAAAGGACACAACTTTTCATTATTTGGTGTGTGCTTGTTTAGGTAATATGTATAAAAAGATAAATGAACTAATAATAAGAATTGTGTCATGTACTAAAAATATTAATATTATATATATATATATATATATATATAAATGTGTGGTAGTCAAAATTCATGGCACGACTCATCACCATTGGTGCCAACTCAACACCATACCTTGTTATGATGAGTCATCCTATGAGTGACAACTGAACACCTATATGTTCTGTCATGAATCGTCACATGCGTGATGACTCGACACTAAAACATTCTGTAATGAGTCACCCCATTAGTTATGACTTGACACCTTGATTTCTTAAATGATAATGAGAAATGGAATTGCATAAATCAAAAATCAAAGAATAGGATAATACTAATACTAAAGAAAAATAAATATATATGCACTTGGCAAATAAATGACTAATACTACATATAAAAATAAGAAAATAAACCAAAATGAAATTTAAAATCAATACTATAAATAAAGATACTAATTTTAATAATGAGAATAAGTGAAAATAAAATAGCATAAAATATATAGACATATAATATAACACAAAAAGAAAGAAAGAAAATAAAAATGTGTAATTGTTACCTTGCTAAATTTAAAGGTCAATAGCTCAACCTTACCTTATTCTAATGAAGGTAGATAGAGAGATAGACCAGTTTGGATCAATTGCTTCACCGATTCAATAAGACTTAAGATGATGTCCATTAACCTTAAATATTTGCCCCTTTTCAATAGCAATATCGACTGCACCATGAGGATGAACTTTGACGACCTTAAAGGGGCCTGACCATCATGACTTCAACTTTCTCGAAAACAACTTGAGTCATGAATTATAAATGAGAAAAAGCTCTTCCTCATGAAATTCCTTTTTAGATAAATGCTCAACTTTGCATTTTCATAAGCATTCATTCTTAATTCATCTAATTCATTAAGTTAAAGTAATATCTTTCTTCTAGCCTTCTTCAAGTCAAAATTCAAAGCCCTTGTTGCCCAATATGCCTTGTGTTCTAATTCAATAGGTAAATGACATGACTTCCCCTATATTAATTTATATGGAGTAAAGCCAATTGGGGCTTTGAAGGCTGTCCTATATGCCCATAAAGCATCATCTAAATTTAATGCCTAATCTTTCCTTAAAGAAGATACCATTTTCTCAAGAATCCACTTAATCTCCCTATTACTAACCTCAACCTGCCCATTTGTTTGTGGGTGATATGGAGTAGCTACTTTGTATGTTACCCTATACTTCTTCAAAAGAGACTCTATCACATGATTGCAAAAATACGAACCTCCATCACTAATTAATGCTCTAGGAATACTAAACCTTAGAAAAATAGTCTTTTTGAGCATCTTTTTAACCACCTTTGCATCATTAGTAATGGTTGGTATTGCTTCTACCCATTTCGAGACATAGTCCACCATAACCAATATATACTTATAGCCTAAAAAACTAGGAAATGGACCCATAAAATCTATGCCCCAAACATCAAAAAGATCAACTTTAAGAATTCCTTTTAAAGGCATCTCATGTTTCCTAGAAATATTACCAATTATTTGGCATCTATCACATATAAGCATAAAATCTTTAGCATCCTTAAATAAAGTACGCCACTAAAAACTAGATTAAAGTACCTTAGATGTTGTTTTAAATGTACCAAAGTGTCCACCAGCATCCAAAGAGTGGTAATGCCTTCATCTTGAGGGATTTACCTTTTAATCAAATCGTCTATATATCTCTTGTAAAGCAATGGCTCTTCCCAATAATAAAATTTACTATCATGCAAGAATTTCTTCTATTATCTATAATCCAACTCATAAGGAAGAACACCACTAATAAGGTAAATTGCATTATTAACAAACCATGGAAGTTCCTTTGACACCAAACTAAATAGGTGTTCACCATGAAATGTCTCATTGATTGGCACACCATCATCATGCTTCTTTAACCAACCTTGATAGATGATCTATAATAAGGTTCTCACTTCCTTTTTATCTCTCATTTCCCAATCA
Organism: Mallotus nudiflorus; assembly: GCA_947683625.1. Classification (NCBI taxonomy): domain Eukaryota; kingdom Viridiplantae; phylum Streptophyta; class Magnoliopsida; order Malpighiales; family Euphorbiaceae; genus Mallotus; species Mallotus nudiflorus. The sequence continues at coordinate 165,272 of CANTUR010000875.1, read as the reverse complement.
AATTCTTGAAGCATTAGGATCCACCGTAGGAGCTTAGGTTTTACATCCTTTTTGTATAAAAGGTACTTAGGAGCAGTATAGTCTAAATAAACAATCACCTTTTAGCCTATAAGATATGCTATAAACATATCAAATGCATAAACAATAGAAAGAAAATCTTTCTCTATAGTGGTGTAGTTGATTTGAGCATCATCAAGTAATTTGCTAGTACAGTAGATCACACATGGCTTTCCTTCCTTCTTTTGACCCAAAACAACCTCCACCACAAAGTTACTTGCATCACACATAATTTCAAATGGTTGCTCCCAATTAGGTGATTGCAAAAATGGTGCTAAAATAAAGGCTTTCTTTAAAGCTTTAAATGCATCTATACATGCCTCATCAAACTCAAACACAACATCTTTAGCAAGTAGTTTGCGTAATAGCTTTGCAATCTTGGAGAAATCTTTGATAAACCTTCGATAAAAACTTGCATATCCAAGAAAGCTTCTTATATCCTTAACACACTTCGGGGGTGGTAAATTAGTAATAACCTCAATCTTTGCTCTATCAACTTCAATGCCTCTTTTTGATACTAAGTGGCCAAGCACAATCCTTTCTTGTGCCATAAAGTGGCACTTTCCCAATTCAAGACCAAACCATGCTCAATACACCTGTCAAGAAATTTAGAGAGATTTTCTAGACAATGGGAGAAGTTAGTACCATACATGCTAAAATCATCCATAAAAACTTCTACACAATCATTTAGTAAATCACTGAATATTGAAAACATGCATCTTTGAAAAGTCGCAGGTGTGTTACATGGACCAAAAGGCATACGCCTAAAGGAAAATGTACTATATGGACGTGTAAAAGTAGTTTTAGCTTGGCCAAAAGGATGAATAAGAATTTGGTAAAAACCACTAAGTCCATCTAGGTAATAAAAATAGGAAAAGTTAGCTAGTCTCTCTAGAACTTGGTCAATAAAAGGTAATGGATAATGATCTTTACTAGTTGCTTTATTTAACTTTCTATAATCTATACACATACACCATCACATAATAGTTCTAGTGGGTATTAGATCATTAAATTTATTCTTAACAACAGTTAAGCCCCTTTTCTTTAGAGTAACTTGAACGGGGCTTACCCATTTACTATCACTAATGAAATAGATGATTCCATTATCAAGCAACTTAGTAACCCCTTTTCTAACCACCTCTTTGAGAGTGGGATTTAATCACCTTTAACCTTCAATGGAGGGCTTGGTGTTATCCTCTGAAAGGATTCTATGCATGCACACATTAGGACCAATACCCTTCAAATCATTAATGGAATAACCAATGGCGTTCTTATGACTAAGCAACACATCACATAAGGCATCAACATTATTACTACGTAAAGATGAATTCATAATAAAAGGAAATTTAAAGTTAGAGTTAAGGTTTGCATATCTTAGATTTAATGGTAAAGGCTTAAGCTCTTGGCTTCCTTCTTCATGTTATTGAGTAAACTTTGGATCATCATCCTTCCTTAAAGGTTCAAATCTTGAAGTCCTATGAGGAGGAAGATATGGAGTTGACTCCAAAGATCTCATAGCAGCTTCTTGCATCATATATCATTCAATATGGTCTTGGCTTAGACATTCATGTATCACCTCATCAATACATTCATCAATGATGTCAACTAAGTCAATTCTACTTGCTACTTCCATAGGTTTTGACTTTATTATTTTGAATACATCAAATTCCATATAGTCATTATTCACTTCTAATCTAATCTTGCCTTTTTTCATGACAATGATTGCACCTGTTGTCCTCAAAAATGGTCTCCCAAACAAGATGGGGATTTCAATATCCTCCTCCTTTTCCAAGACAATAAAATATATTGGGATAATAAATTTACCCACCTTAGTTGGTACATTTTCAAGAATGCCAAGTGGATAAGCTATAGATTTGTCTATTATTAAAAGACATATATTTGAGGGCTTAAGCTCTCCTATATTAAGCCTTTTATTGCCATTAGCTTTATTAAAATGAGTATCACAAATAATACAAGGAACAGTAAAAGAACTAGGATCCTTAAGCTTTGGTGGATATTTGGAGTACATAGCCTTAGATTCTTTAACAAGAAAAACTAAACCACAATCTTCAAATTTACTCTTTTGACTAATAATATCCTTCAAAAACTTACCCCATGCTGGCATGTCTCTAATGGCATCCATAAATGGAATGGTAATGGTGATTTCCTTAAGGTAATTAAGCAATTTACCAAATTGCTTATCTAAGCTATGTCTAATGAACCTTTAAGGAAAAGAAAGTGCTTTGAAGTCTACCTTAGGTTCATCTACTTTATATGGTATGTTATCTCCCTTTTTATCCTTCTTTATACCCTCTAGTCATCATCATAAAAATTCAAACATAAAGTCAAATAATCAAAATCAAATAAATAATAAATTATAAGCCAAATACAAAATGAAAACCTAAAATGACTCTTCTCTATCCTAAGTTAAAAAAATTTACTGAACAAGTTCCCTAGCAATGGCGCTAAAATTTGGTGTGAGTCAAATATAAAACCATAGTATCTAAGACTAAATATAGAACAAGTAGGGTGTCAAACACTAGGGAACTCAAAGTAAATTTTGTATTAATTGGATAATTACTAAAATGGATAGGTAAGAAAATATCAAAATAATAATAATTTGTTCTAACTAATAAAAGAAGTTCTAATTACTAACTAGTCTACTAAATTAAATTTATTATTAATAGTTTATAGCAAAATATATAAGAGAATTACAATTTAGAATTAATTAAGAACTTTAAAAGTAATTTGTAGACTATGAGGTTTAGCGTGAGTCCAAGATTTTAGCAACAGTGACACTATTTGGGCTCAGGGCCTTAGAGAACACACTAACCATTGTCACAAAGACATGGCATGGAGATGAGGAGTTGCCACCCAAGGTAATAACTAGGACAAAATGAAAGGTGGTACTCAATTCCCTAAAAGAAAGCTAGCACCATAACCAGGAGATTATGGGAATGGAATACTATCTTCTCTTAGTCTCGTGTTCATTTAGAATTGCTTTATAAATTATTACTTCATTCTCTAATTACATGAAATTTTATTAAACCTTATTTGAAATCCATCTAACCCTAAGGCATCTAGTCAATAAAATCACACATAAAAAATGCATTCAAGTGCATCGTCCCTAAGTGTAAACTAAGTTTAATTTTAATGAAAGTTAGATAGATTTATATTTTTTATTTACAAATGAAAATGAACTAAAAGTGGACCTACATTGTTATTAGTTAGTCTATTCATTTTAATTATCTAAATATGGGCCTAAATCTATAAGTTTTAAAGCAATTGGATTTTATAAGTGGGCCTAGTCTAACTTGATTTTATTTTAAGTGAAATGTGGGCCTAAGTATATTTTTTTTTGAAAGGAAATGAAATTAAATGGGCTAAGCTAAGTCTAAATTAATTTTAGTTAAAAATGAGCCTAAGTCTAAATTAACCTAATAAGCCTAAATTGATTTTAATTAATTAACATAAACCATTTTAAGCCTATTTTATTTAGTGGGTTTGAACCTATCGTGGGCTTAGGGCCCAAAAGGTTAAAAACATAAAAAAAAGCCCAAAACAAATAAAACACAAAAAATATATCAAACATACATTTTAATGATTTTCTAAAAAAGAACTAAATCAATTTACATGAAACCTAAATTAATCTACAATCATCATTGGTTTTAATATATTTTTACCCAGTGAAACCCTAATTACTAATCAACTTTAATGTAGAGAATTAGAATTCCACTATTTTCCCACTATTGGGGCTATTACAACCTACAATACAGAGAATTAAAAGAAAATTAATTACAACACATAAGCAATAAATGATCAAATAACATAGAGAAATAATAAAAAAATCTAAATCCTACGGGAGTTTTACAAACTTTAATCCATGGCATTCCATGGATTCTTCAATATTCACTATCAAGAAATCACATATCTCCAACCTCCCTTCAATAACATAGAGACCTACGAATTGACTTCCTCCATTCTAGGAACTAATGCTATCTCTCAATTTTTCAAAATTTTTATGCATTTTGAACATGTAAAACCACAATTATATTTTTAAAATATATTTAGAATTTATTTTCAACCAATCAGTTAATAGAAAAATACTAAAAAGTGACTGAATATACTAAGAAATTTTTTGCTAATGTCGATCAGCATTAGGCAAATGCTGATTGGCATTTGGCTAATGCCAATCGGCATTAGGCAAATGCTAGTTGGCATTTGGCTAATGTTGATTGGCATTAGCCAAATGTTGGTCAGCATTGGCTAAATGCCAACTGGCATTTTGCTTATGCAGTCCTAAAAAAGAAAAAAATTTAAAAAACACTTCTAAAATCATGATTTTTCAATTAGGTCCAAAAAAACATTACAATTTAGTCCTTAAAATCTCAAATTTCAATACTAGAGATCAATTTCTCGATTAATTTTTCATCATAAGGGCTTTCATTGCACTATGCATAATTACATCACAAAATTGGGTGCTTACAGTTGCCCTCCTTTGTCGTTGTTTGCTTGAAAAATTACAGCAAAGTAGTAGAAGCACACAATTTTAAAGGAAAGAACTAGGATACCTAGTTGTATCTTAATTGATAGGTTGATGCTTAAATTGCTGTGCAATTTTAAGTGAATGTAATGTTCATCAAGTCTCACTATATTTCCTATGGAACATCTATCAAACTTTATGCAATTGAGTTTTGCTATATTCATTGTGGGACGTTTAGTGAGGATGAATTGAAAGTTTGTTATAGTTCTTATAGAACGTTTAGTAATGATGAATTTCATTATAATCCCTATGGGACGTCTAACATTGAACACTATATTCCTTATGGGACATCTAGTGATAATGAGTTTCGTTATTTTCCCTATGGGACATCTAACGATGCATATAATGAAGCCTGCTATATTCCCCATGGGACATCTAGCAAAAATGATGAAAAGCGTGTTATAGTTCCTGTGGAACGTCTAACGATTTAAAATTTGCTATATATTCCCTGTGGGATGTTTAGCGACATCACCATAACTATCGTGTAGTGTATGGTGGTAAACATCTAAAAAAAGGTCATGTTATAACCGCTATTGAAGCATATAACATGTGGAATTTGTAATTCATGTTATGACTATTGTTCAACATATAACATGATAATTTTGAAAATTTATGTTTCAACTACTATGTAATATGAAATGAATTTTGACATTTAATGGAAATTATGCATGTAGAAATGCAAAATTAAATTCTATAATTTTGTTATGTATTCTGTACTTGACAGAGAATTCAGAATCACAAACTGATTGTAGATTAATAATTCAGTGAATTATTAATTTAATGAAATGAATGTCATGATTTAATTAGGAATGAATTCCTAATCAGAATGCAATCATGGACTAAATTGTAACAAGAAAACTCGGATCTATTTACAAACAAAAGTAATAGACCAAAGTGGATATTTTTCACTTTATATATTCTCTCCTTTTGCATGTCTTATTTCAATCCTTCTTCTTCATTTTCTTTCCTTTTCATTTCCTTTCTTTGCATTGATTTTCATTTCTTGATTTCTTGATCATCTGACATCTGATTTGCAATTCGTCAGATCCTATGGCCTCCTTGCAACACAGACAACATGGAAGAGTAGAGATTTCAAAAAATCAGAGGATTCTGCCTCCTTGTTTTCATCAAAATGATCTTGGACTTTGAGAGGGCTCAACTATTTTTCCTTTGACTTGTTTACATACCCACAGGTGCAGAGATGTGGGTAATGAGGTAACATTTTACTATTTCTGTTTATTTTTGCAAAAATATTGCCTATATAATTAGTAATTAGAGTCAGTTTTAGAGTAGAAATTAACATGCATGTTAATTAGATTAAATGAGAAATTAACTAAAAATGCATGATAAAATTAAAATTAAATTCCAAAGATGTGAAATTCAACCTCTAAGTAACCTGTATGACTTATTGGATGTCTGGAATTCCGATCAAAATTCTAGATTTTTTATCAGCTCGGATAATACTGATCAGCATTTTTTATTTTCAAAATTTTTTTAAAAGAAAAGTATTAATTGATTAATTAATTAATCAACTATTCAATTCTTTTGATTCAAATTTTCGATTAGTTAATTAATTTTTTAATTAATTAATTATTATTTTGAAATTTAACCAGGGTCCAATGAAATTCACGTGCTATTTTAATCTAGCTTGAGAATTATTTCATGGACTGCTAGAGCAGGTCACACGTCTAATTTAGGCCTCCAGGTTCAGACATTTCATTGTTGCATTTCTTACTGCTCGAGGCCGGTCTGACTGTTACTCTTTGTTTGTTTTGATCGAGTGATGGATGGATACTACCCACACATTTCATACTCGTGTGGGTGAGCTGACCATTTCACTTATGATCTTCTCTGCTATCATTAGGATTGCCTTTGGAAGGACACCAGTTCCATTTAATGTCAACTACTGCAATCTTTCTGAAGAAGCACGGAGTTAGTATGTGCATGACCTAATAGGGTTCATTCTGATATGGAAGAATCGAAAGAATGTTTAGCTTTCATCCTTAGTTAAGGGGTTTAGACATCTGCCCACTACTACTCCTTGTCAAATTACCCATAAGGAAGGTGTCTTCTTCTGATATTGTTGGGTATGACCCTCTTTTGCGAGACTGGTCATGAGGTTAGTATTGCTCTGCTCAGTCCTCTTCATGACTTAGATTGGGTTGCCACACTTGACTAGAGATCTACTGCACTCGCTTACCTTTACTATAGACTAGACACTATCTGTAAAGGTGCTATCATGATATGTTGCTTTTGGCACATCTTACATGTACGTTCTCCTTTCTTTAATCTTTATTGTCTTGCTTTCCTTTACCTTTTACTAAAATGCTCTCTTTCTTTCAAATCTAGAGTATAGAGATTAGATTGATTCGAGGCTTCAGTACTATTAGCTCTGATAAGAGATTTCCTCTGATGATGAGATGGGGTTCTTCCTGCTTTACCAGTGCCAGGAACACTCTTCAAACCTATCATGATCAGTTGAACACTATCGAGCGGTACCTAGTAAAAAGAAAATTCATTAGTACTTCATCATTTAATGAAACTAAAAATTAATTAACATGATTTTGCAAATTAATTCTAATTGGTTGGCGGGAGCTGATAATGTCTAAAGATATGACTTTATGGCCGGTGCAGCACAGCTTGAGTCTATAAGGGTTCTACTTCCTAGATATGGTTGTTTAATGTGGTATTTAGGGGAGCGAGTGTATTACTTCTGGGCCTTCTCAACATCACATTCCATCTAATATCCCTTCTTCTCTGCTTCACAGCTCGCATTTGACAGGTTCAGGGTTAAGAGATGCACTACAAGGATACATTACCTTAGACTTTCTTGAGTGTTCTCGACATTATCAACAGTTCATTCATGAGAGCTTTTTGGAGCATATTCCTATTGACAATGCTAAGGTAATTTCTTATTATTTTAGCTTCTTTCTTTAGAACCTATGAATCACTTATTCTTTTTACAATTTGAGGGGGTTTGCTCTCCTACTGATGAGGTGACAGAGGAAGAGACTGAGGTTGTTCTTGATATTGAGAGGCTTGAGCCCAGACCTAGCCTTGTACATCATACTCAGCATGTTCACACTAGTCACGATGGTGCTTTTACAGGCGTTACCCTTGGTGATATCTCTCTTATGGATAGGTCCATGTTCTATTGGGCTCCTACTATTCAATCTCCAGTCGAGCAGTAAATGCATTTTAGTGATTCTCAACTTTCTATCTTTTCTCCTGTAGATGCTTCTCATGTGAGTCTTTCTAACTTATTCCCTACATAATCTATACACTTGACACTAACTTTAGTAAATTTACAAAATAGGTTCTTCGGACATAGGCGGAGTACTTGCATGGACTCGCTTGATCTCATAGGTTATTAACTATACAAGTCATAGAAAATTGGAGGGTAAGTATATACATTAAAAGTGAAAATGTATGCATGAAATGCATATTACATGTTATTTCCTATATGTACAAAGCTACTCTAGTGATATGGAACGCGAGATCGAGATGCTTCGCCGACAACTTACAAATTTAGGCATTGATCCTCATAACGCTGGGACTTCATTTGTTAAACCTCCAGACACCTTTCATTGAGATGACCCTATAAGAGGGTGGAGCCCATGGCTGGATTCTAGAGCTCAGGATGACTAATCTAGGCTATCTTCATTTTTTACTTCTTTCTGCATTAGTATGTTTCTGTCGTACTGTTGTGTTCTAAATCCTGTACTATTTGTATGCACTGTGTTAAATTGATTTGTGTCTTGATATGAATTCAAATTCCTTACATCAGACTTAAGTAAATGGATAAAGATTTTAGATAATTAGGATAATTAGATAATTAAACTATTTATACTTTATTTATCATCTTTCCATATCCATTTATCTTTATCATTTATCTATCATCCATTATCTCTATCAATTAGAAGAATTCCAATCCCATCCAAATTCAACTTCTCCCTTTGTAAAAGGCTCAAAAGGGAACTAGTTGCACTATTCCTTTTTTGTTCATTCCCATCATGACTCAAGCTTCTCTTCAACTGATGAAGAAGTTTCTCAAAAGCCTCAATGGTAATGACTAGATTAAACTTCAACCCTTTCATATCAAACCCTTAAAATCTTTTCAACATCTAAAGATAAATGATAATTTCTTGCATGTTGTTACAACATTCTAGAGCACAAAGGATCATGTCTTCAGTTTCAATGGTCAAGAGTTATGTCCTATGTTTGAAGAATTTACTACCATCCTAGGGTGCTCATTCGACTCTATTGTTGCTATTGCCCTGCCTGATTTAGGTATGCGATTCCTAGATATACTTGTTGCTTTCTTTAATATACCCCCTAGTGATATTTATCTTTTTGCTCATAACCCTGGGGCTATCAATCTATCTTCCTTAATTACTGCGTGTGAGACCATGGATAAGCATAGTGATGCTTGGACTAGAACTGTTGCTTTATGCCTTTACGCTCAATTTCTCTTAGTTTCTTCCCATTGGGACAATGATACTAGGATTGGGGGTATCTTAGAACAAGTAGAGATTGGGGTTGATCCTATACCTGTTATTCTTGCTGAGACCATTATTGGGCTAGATAACTTCAAAGCCTAATGTTGTCTTTCGGGCAGTTTACTTCTTCTCCAGGTATGTAACCAAAATCCTTTTTTTTGCCTTAACTTTTGCTTAAACTGCCCTCTCGGGTTTTCAACTTAGCAGGCTTGCCCTAATTTTTGCCTAAGCCACCCTTTTGGGTTTTCAACTTAGCGGGCTTCCATTTTGTTTTATTTATTTCTATATTTTACATATCTGGTTATAAGAGAAGCTGAGCTTGCTTATTGTTCCTATTAACTCTTTATCCTATCAGCTTCATTAACTGCAATCTCGCCCATTGAAGGTGAAGGATAGGCATACTATAGACTAATGGGTGAACTGGTTACAGGGCATTATAGACGCTAAAATTACATGGATAAGCCCCTGGTGGAAGCTGAAGTTTATGACCCTTGACCTATATGATCACTGTGTTCCCATCCTAGGGCTAGATTTCTCGACTTTCTTTTCTCCTTCCTAAAATCGTCAGTATGGCCACCCACAATTCATAGTTACCATTCTGACTAACTTTGAAGGCTTCCTCCTCAATCAAGACTTTTTAGACAGGGTCAAGGATTTATGGCCTCATAGGATTCTTAAGCAGAACATACACTTGGATGCTAATAGAGCTACTGATGATAATTACAAGACGTGGGTTGTGGTACAAGCTATAGAGCCACCATAATTCTCTAGATACAAGAGGACTCAAGCTTTGCATGATGAGTCATAAAAGAGGAAACACAGACATCAATAGGAATTAGTCTCATAGAGCTGATTTTAAGCTTTCATGTTCAGTTTTCCTTTCTAGTACTTATGCATTTTAAATAAGATAGAACATGTAATGTTAAAAAAAAAGTTCAATTTCAAGAGGATTCATTAATTAGGGCTAAAATCAGTACATTTATTACATCACATGACATAATTTCCTATTATCAACTAGTCCTTTTGAATTTTCTAGTTGAATATTTTTCTCTCTCATTTATTTACCATAATTTTTGCCTGACTAGCCCTTTACAGGTTTCTAGCTAGTGGGATCGTCTCTTTTATTTGTATTCCCTAATTTTTGCCTGCCAGCCCTTTACAGGTTTTCTGATCAGTGGACTTTATTTTCTTTTTACTACTTTTATTCATTTTTATAGGTAGTATTTCTTGAGGTAATCCTGGTTAACAGGCTCCATGAATTCATTCCCTTCCAAGTCTCATATCTTTGTAGCTCCTTTAGGCATAACCGATTTGACTAAATATGGTCCTTCCTAGTTTCGTCTGAAATTTCCTCTTTGATCAAACACCACTACCCTGGATTGTTTTAACACCATATCCCCAGCTTTTATCTTTCCAGGCTTAACCTTTTTATTGAATGATCTTGCTATTATCCTCTGATATATCTAAGTATGAAATAAAGCATTCATCCTTTTCTCGTTTAGAGATATAAGGTGATCATATCTCTTTTATGCTCATTCACTCCCAAGAGTTTTAGCTTCCATGACAAGTCTCAAGGATTTGATCTCTGTTTTTATTGGCAAGACTGCTTCACAACCGTATACTAATGAGAATGGAGATTGGCCTGTGGCTATTCTAGCTATAGTCATATATCTTCATAAAGTGAAAGGAAGAAAATCATACCAATCTTTGTAAGTCTTGACCATTTTAGAGAGGATTTTCTTGACATTTTTGTTAGCTACTTGTACCACTCCATTGGCTTGAGGATGATATGGTGAAGACTTATGATGTTCGATCCTGTACTTATGTAATAATTCCACTATTTCTACCTGAAATTGGATGCCATTATCTATTACAACATGATATGGAACCCCATACCTACAGATAAGGCTTTTCTCAATAAACTGTGCCATCTGTTTTTCTTTCATTGCATTAAAGGATTGAGCCTCTACCCATCTAGAGAAGTAATCTATTACCACGACTATGTACTTATGCCCATTTGATGTTGTCGGCCTTATTTATCCTATAATGTCAATCCCCAAGGCTGTAAAGGGCCAAGGTGACGATAAACTATTTAGCACCGTAAGAGGTATATGGTTAAGATTCCTATAAATCTGACATTGATGACATTGCCTCACTTTTCTGATACAGTCTTGTTCTATACTCATCCAATAATACCCTTGCCTAAGTATCTTCTTAGCTAGGATCATCCTATTCATGTGAGAACCACAAGCTGCTACATGAATCTCTTTCATCACCTCTTCAGCTTCATCTTTCTTGAGACATATAAGCTGCATACCATTCAAAATTCTCTTATATAATACTCCATCTTGACTTGCATAATTATGTGCAAGAACACGAAGAGCATATCTCTTTTTTGAGGTCACTTCATTAGGATGCTTTTTTTCTTTGATAAACTTCTAAATATCATAAAACCATAATTTTTCTTTAGGCCCTATTTGAACACTCATAATCTACTCTCCCCTATAACATGGAGCTCTTGATTTCATGATTACCAAAGGCTTTATGGTTAATCCCATCGCACTATCCCACATTAAAGAGAGTGTTGCCAATGCATCTGCCATTTGATTGTCGTCTCTTAATAAATGGATAAAGAGACATTTATTAAAGTTATTTGCTAAAGCTTTCAAATAGCAGATGTAGGGTTTTAGCTTTTCTTCTTTCACTTCCCATTCTTCATTAGCCTAGCTAACAACCAATATTGAATCCCTATAAACCAATAATTCCTTTGCCCTAGTCACTAGAGCTACTTCAATTCTATAGATGCATGCTTCATACTTAGCCATATTATTCGTCACCTTAAAATCTAATTTCTTGGCCATCAGTATGGTTTCTCCTTTTGGCATAACAAGAATTACTCCTAATCTAGTTCCTTTGTTATTTACAACCCTATAGAAGTAGAGCTTCCACTCCTAATGCTCTATGACTGTCAGGTTTTCATTTGGAAACTCTAAGTTCCACTGTTCATCACCCTTGACTGCATTCTGAGCTAAGAATTCTACTACTACCCTCCCCTTGATGACCTTTGTGGTGATGTAGTATATATCAAACTTAGTCATAAGTACTAGCCATCTAGACATCCTTCCAGTTAAAGAAGGTTCTTGAAATAAGTACCTTAAGGGATCTATCTTTGAAATAGCTTGAACCCTACAAGACTGAAAGTAGTGCCTTAATTTTCTTGTTGCCCACATCTTCTTAACCAAGTCATACTTTTCCTCATATGGTAGGAACTTCTTGCTGAGATAATACACTGCATGCTCTAACCCCTCTAGTCCTTCTTGTGCTAGCATTGCTCCTATTGCATTGTCCTCTAAGGCAAAGTACAGGATCAATGGCTTACCTTGCCTTGGTGGTTTCAGTATAGGTGGATTATCAAGATATTCTTTAATCATTTTAAATGCCTTCTAACAATCATCGTTCCACTTCACTAGCTATTTTTTCTCAAGAGTTTGAAGATAGGTCATAAATATTAGTAAGCTTTATGATAAACCTACTAATATATTGTAACCTACCAATGAATTCTCTCACTTTTTTCTCTATCTTTGGTGCTGACATTTCCTAAATAGCTTTCACTTTATCTGGATCCACTTCAATTCCTCGGTTGCTAACTGTATGCCCTAATAATTTTCCTGAAGTAATCCTAATAATTTTCCTGAAGTAACCCTAATAATGCACTTCTTCAGGTTAAGCCTCAAATTGTACCTCTCAATTTGAGCCAAGAACATATCCAGAGCTTCAAAGTGTCCCTCTTATTTCTGACTTGACCATCATATCATCCACATATACCTCCACTTCCTTATACATTATGTCGTGGAAAAGAGCAATGACTGCCCTTTGATATGTTGCACCAGCATTTTTTAACCCGAAAGGCATAACCTTATAACAATACATCCCCCATTTTATGATGAAAGCTATCTTGATCTTATCCATAACTGCCATCATTATCTATTTGTACCTAGAGAACCCATCTATGAAGGAGTACATTACACTAAATGTTGTGTTGTCTACTATTACATCAATGTGGGGTAAAGGGAAGTCATCCTTCAGACATGCTTTTTTTAGATCCCTGAAATCTACACACATACATACCTTACCATCTTTCTTAGGTACTGGCACTATGTTTGCTAATCATTGAGGATAATCTACTACTTCTAAAAAGTTAGCCTGGATTTGTTTAGCAATTTCCTCTCTTATCTCTTTAGTCCACTTTGGTTTTAGCCTGCATAGTTTCTACTTGATAGGTTTAATTTCTCGATGAGTAGGAATATAATGCTTTGCAATTTCCCTATCTAAACCTGGAATATCCTCATAAGTCCAAGCAAATACTACCTTTCTTTTTATTAATATTCTCTCAAAATTTTCCCTCTCTTCAGGAGTTACCTCATGTGATATATAAACATTCTTAGGATTATCATTTGTGCCCATATTAAATGAATCAAATTGAATTGAATTAATGTTAAACATGCACAAATGATCAAAGTTATATTGCATAGTACTATCAGGATGCACATCACACAAGTAAGCAAAACCAGCATTCATATCATTAACCATGGAAAAAATATAGTTTTCATCCTTAAACAAAACAAACGTTCTTACATCAGTTTCCTCATAAAAAACATCAATAAAGCTATCACTAATGATAGTAGCTAAATCCTAGGGTGGCTCCTCCTAAAGTGGTAGACACATCAGCTCTTCGATAGCAGCATTGCCCATTCTCTCAGTTGCAAGCTTCATCACTTCCTCTTTGTTGTCTTTCACTAGGTTCTCCATAATCTACTCCTTGATGTTCTTAAATCCAGAAACATCTCCTCCAACAATATTGATTTATTCCTAAATAGCATTTGCCTTGACCTGGCCTGATGAAATTCTCACTTATCAGCCCAATTTTCTTTAAGAGCTTCCTTTGTTTGGCATTGAACCTCTTTTTGGCTCTTTTATTTATCAACTTTATTTCTTCAAGATAACCCAAACCAATTGTGTTGCTTGACTTTTGAACTCTGGGAGACTAGGGCTTCCTTGCTCATTCTTCCTCAGCCCTTGCCCAAGCTGGTAATTCATAATCTCCATCATTTTTGCTACTCTCGGATCCATTTCAGTTCCATCAAATATCCTAGCAATCTGGAAACTAGAGGGTGCACACATTTGCTTCTATTTATCCAATATGGCTGCACAATAGCATTGGTCCCAACTTCTATAGTCACAACCTCTCCTTCATGAGGGAATTTTATCTTTTGATGCATAATTGAGGGTACCCCTCCTAAAGCATAGAACCATGGCCTTCCCAACAACAAGGCATAAGAGACTAGAATATCCAACACAATAAACTCAATAGTTGATTCCATAAGTCCTATTTTAACTAAAACTTGGAATATCCCCTCCACATTCCTAGTGTTGTCATTATAAGCTCTGATTATGAGGTTTGATGTTAAGTCTTCAACTTTCAAACCTAAGTTAGGTAGGATTTTCAAAGGACACACATTAATAGTAGAACCATCATCAACCATAGCAAAATTGGTTCTCTTTCCCCTCACCTCGGTTGGGATAAACAATGCCTTATTATGGTTTCTTCCTTCCAAAGGCAGGTCATCATCTGAGAATGTTATCAGCCCGTGTTTCTTTTCTGTAAACTTCGCTACCATAGCCTCAGGTGTGGCTATTGTTTTAATGTTCATTTTGACAAAGCTTTGACAAGAGCTCTTCTATGGTTGCTTGAATGCATCAATAGTTCCTAAATGCTAACATTTTCCTTAGCCTTCTTTAACTGTTCCAAAATTAGGTCTTCTTTCTAATCTTCCTCTATTTCTTCTCTTTCTACAACTCTCTCAGTTTTCTTTTCAACTACTTTGTAATTCTTTCCACTTCTAGTGACATGATTCACCTTAGGATCATCACTCCAGACATCAAGACCACTCGGGCTTTCTTCATTAGAGTCATATCATATGTCAACAACTCTAATGATTCGATCTCTTTTCCCATCTTTCCATACTTCCATTGTGCATGTTTCTTTCCCTTTCAACACTTCCATATTGGTTTTGCCTAAGTGTTGGTTCAGCAACTCTTCAACTCCTTCTTGAGACTATTTAGGAGCTAAAGGTTCATCTTTAAACTCATCACCCCATCTTGTAGGCACAATTTCTTCAATAGGTATATTAGTTGAAGCGAGCTTAAAGTAAAATACTCTACAATCGAACTTTCCCGACGGTTGTCCCAACAGATCTTTAACTCCTCTCTATGGATTTCCAAGAGTTTTAGGTTTTTTTTCTTCTTTCATTTACTTATCATCAAACTCATCACCCCAACTTGAGGGCTCAATTGATTGAATAGGGACGTCAGCAGAGGGTGGTTTTGAGTAGAACACCTTATAATAAAACTTGCCTAAGGGCTAGCCCAGTAAATCCTCCACTCCTCTCTGTGGCTATCCAAGGGATTCTCCATTGGCTATAGGGTTTAGGTTTTTAAAGGAGTTTAGCATTTTTTCTTTGCTAACCCCCCTGAATTGATCATCATGGTGGCTGGTGGTGGAACATTTCGGTAGTCTGGGAAAGGGTTATTTCTAGTGTTTGGGTTAGAGTTGGACTTTTTAAGGTCTATGAATTTTTCAAAATCTATCAGGTTTTGGATCTCATGTTTTAGGCAGATACAATTGTCTGTGGAATGGCCAACAACTTGGTGGAATTTGCAGTAACTGTTAGGGTCAAAATTGGGGACATTTAGGTTTAGTGGCTTAGAAAAGGTTAAGGGTCGAAGTAGGCCTTTTTGGATTTATTGTTCTAGGAATTTGGAGGGTGGTTGTTAAAGTTGGAGAATCTTCAGGGTTAGTGGACTGCGTGCACCTCCACAACTCGGCTAGTACTTCCTTATTGTGTGCCCTTAGTTGGGTAGTTTTGAGTTCTAGTGCTTCTAGCATTTCTCTTTTTCTCACTCTTAATCCCTTCGGCTTGCAGACCATTATCATACAAGTCTATGAATGTTTTGGGGTTCGTCATCTGTAGTCTCTCGACCAGATTAGGTGACACATTATGGACTATCATCCTAACCTAATCCTTCTCAGCTAACTTGTTCTTCATCAGTCCTGCCTTGTTCATTAACCTGGTAAGGAAATCAAAGAAGAGTCATTAGGTTTCTGCTTTGTTAGTTCTAAGTCTTTGATAGACACTTCCAGTCTAGTGTTATAGTCATAATATTTCAAAAAAGTAGTACATAATTCTTTCCAGTTAGTTCTTATAAATTTTTCCAGCCTGTGATACCAGTTTACAACCATTCCCTCTAAAGATAGTACAAATAACCTAGTGATCACTTCTAATGGTGCTTTAGTAGTGCTTATGGTTGTTGTGTACTGGCTGAGATGAATCCTCAAATCTCCTCTCCCATCAAATTTATGCAATTGTGGCATCTTGAACTTGTCAGGTAGTCTATTATCTCCCATCTGCAACATGTCATTGAAGTTAAATGAATACCCCATTCCTTGTCCTCTACTCAGCTCTTCCATCTTGAAAATTTTTTAAGTTAGTGCTTGGATCTGCTTGGACTCATGATCATGGACCAGTTCAAATGATTCTCTCTTTACCTTGTCTACTATGTAGTTCTCGACGTCCTCAAGTCTCACATCAGTAGCAGGTACGTTTCTAGCAATAGGTTGCCCCCCAATATTATTAGCAATAGGTGGAGCTCCTACAATAGGTGTTTGTTCAATAACAACAGCAAGTGGTGGTATGACAACAGGTTGTACTAGCCCGGCCAAAACTTGCCTCAGTTCGTCTTCCATCATAGCTCTCACATCATCCATCAAAGCTCCTTTAATGTGCTCTAGGGTCCACATCTCTGGTTGTTGTTCCATTTTTGTCTGTTCGGTCTGAGTTAGTTCAGCTTCTAGGTAAAGCTAGTTGATAGGACTCTTTTCTAATTCTTGAAGGATCTCTTGAGCTATTAACTTAGGGCTTAGACATGCACTGATTAATCTACCACCTTTCCATCCCCAGATACAAGAAGACCCAGATGAATCTATGATGGCTGCAAAATAAGGTGTCAGTATGATGCATGGAATGCATTTATGCATGATGCATGTGCTATACAGCAAGTAGCAAGTAACAAGTATCAATCAAGTGTACAACATACATCCTTCCAACCTTATTCCTCTCGCACACATGTTCAATGGCGAGTCTCTTGTCCTAGGATTTTTTTTCTTGGTCTTAATATCAACGGGGGATATCAAGGATCAACGTCCATGTCAAATCTCTCTTAAAGTAGTAAAACATAGAAATAGCATTTCTAAATATAAAGGCATAATCTTCATTGGTCAAAGTGGGCTTCAAAAGTATGGGCCTGGGCTTTTATAGATAGAAATACCTCATGGCAACAAGCATAGAAATAACATTACTAAGTATAAATGTCTACCCAATCTTCATTGGCCAAAGTGGGCTTCAAAAGTATGGTTGTGGGCTTTTATAGATAGAAATACCTCATGGCAAAAATCATACAAGCAATTTGGGTAGATCCTAAGGGAAGTAACTAAGCCATTATATGTGGTTGGAGTCTGGTGAAAAGGTCAAGGTTCCCTTAGCAAGATGCCCTCCATTATGGACATTGAGTTACAGGCCAAGGTCAGAGGGGCCCAGCATCCTTTACCAACTCAAGAGAAGATTACCCCCCTTTAAGACTTAGGTTACAGACTCTAGTGAGATGAGCCTAGTAATCTCTCTTGAACTGAGTTAAGGCTAAGAGTGATGGTTAGCCAATTTACAACTCCATAAAGCTAGTGGAATCATGGAATCATAAACCAATGCCATCGGTTTAATAAGGACATGCATAATGAATGCAAGAATGAAATAATAATTAATAAAATAATTCTAAAGAACACAAGTAGAAGCAGTATCTCTTATCGCCAGTGGACTCGCCACTGTATACGATAGGGTTTAGTGCACATCCAAGATTTTAGCAACCATAATACTATTTGGGCTCAGGGCCCTAAAGAACACACTAACCATTGTCACAAAGACATGGCGTGGAGATGAGGAGTCACCACCTAGGGTAATAACTGGGAAAAATTGAAAGGTGGTACTCAATTCTCTAAAAGAAAGCTAGCACCACAACCAGGAGATTTTTAGAATGGAATACTAACTTCTTTTAGTCTCTTGCTCATTTAGAATTACTTTATAAATTATTACTTCATTCTCTAATTACATGCAATTTTATTAAACCTTATTTGAACATCCATCTAACACTAAGGCGTCTAGTAAATAAAGTCACACATAAAAAATGCATTCAAGTGCATTGTTCCTAAGCCTAAACTAAGTTTAATTTTAATGAAAGTTAGCTAGATTTACATTTTTAATTTACAAATGAAAATGAACTAAAGGTGGACCTATATTGTTATTAGATAGTCTATTGATTTTAATTATCTAAAGGTGGGCCTAAATCTATAAGTTTTAAAGAAATTATTTTATAAGTGGGCCTGGTCTAGCTTGATTTTATTTTAAGTGAAATGTGGGCCTAAGTCTATTTATTTAAAGGAAATGAAATTAAATGGGCTAAGCTAAGTATAAATTAACCTAATGGGCCTAAATTGATTTTAATTAATTAACATAAACCATTTTAAGCCTATTTTATTTAGTGGGTTTGAACCTATCTTGGGCTTAGGGCCCAAAAGGATAGAAACATAAAAAAAAAAGCCCAAAACAAATAAAATACAAAAAATAGATCAAACATACTGACTAGCATTTTGCTTATGCAGCCTCGAAAAAAATATTTAAAAAAAACTTCTAAAATCATGATTTTGCAATTAGGTCCAAAAAACGTTAGAATTTAGTTCTTGAAATCTTAAATTTCAATACTAGAGATCAATTTCTCGATTAATTTTTCATCGTAGGGGCTTTCGTTGCACTATGCATAATTGCATCACAAAATCGGGTGCTTACATAATTTATCATATAAATAAACATGTATTGATTGGAGATTAGTTAATGGTCCTCAAGAGCATTTCTCATTGGTAATTAAGGGTATTTTCTCTTAGAGTCCACATTCATTCTCATGAAATTGCAAAGATAAGCGAAAATTATTAAATGTCATACTAATCTTGTCATACCTCAAATTTGATTGTCCCCAAAAAGGTCCAATGATGAAATGAATCCTTGAAATGACTAAAGTCTGCTCATTCATAACATCTTTGAAGTGTGCAACCTTAAAAAACCTAATCGACCCTACCAATGTGCAAAATCGATCACCGAGCCATTAAGTTGTGCTCCGACCTTACGAAATATGAATTATAGAAACAATGAGAGGTTTATTTTGAGAAAACTCCTCTTATAATACTTAGCTCGTTGGGCCAATGTCCATTTCGTTAGATGTTTGTGAAAAAATAGAAATCAATTTTGATAAAACATACCTCAGAAACACATCCAAAAGGCCCCAAATCCTCCGAAAGTGGTCCCAGAATGGTTCAACACAACCCGGGGATCAGTGTGTATCGCTCAAAAGTGTGCATAAATGCCTATAGGTGTCATGTGCTAAAATTAAAGCCAAATTTGGAGATGAACTCCAAAATTGCATCTATAAGACCCAAAAACCCTAGCAACCAACCTTAAACCAGCATGCATAAAACCCAAGAAGAGTGCATGGAAGGCTGAAGTGTGTGTGGATTACACTCGTACGTGCGTGACCATATTTGAAGAGCATGGCCATGCGCTAGGTGCATGACCACACACACTCTATGCATAACCACGTGCACTAGGTGTGGCCATAAGCAAAATTCTCAATATGCTCATGCAACCACGTCCCCACCACCCTATTCTATCCATTTATCCCTATAAATAAACCCGTTCACACCCTATTTTAGAGGGGGGAGCAAGTGGAAACACACACACACACTCAAAAATTGGTTTGATCAAAGGCATTGGAAATCCCTTTCTATATAGTTGTTGCTCTCCCACAGCCTTTCTCTTAGGTTGTTAGATCCCTTTTCCACCAAACCAAGCCTCATCTTTGTCAAAGCACACTTTAAATGTATACACTCTAGCATCATTCCGCTATCCTTTTGAACCTCTCGATGAGGAAAGCTTGATAATCCCTCGAAGCTAAAGCTTCAAAACCCACACAAGCTTAGTCGAGTCTGAGGACCACACAATTATTTTAGCACATTTATTTTATCGTATTGCATTTTATTTTATTATCACCAGCACTTAGGAATACTGTTGTGCTTTTGTGATGAGACTGGCAATCTTCTATGCTATGTGAATAATATATGCTTTATTATACTGATTTCATATCATCATTCTACATCTTCTATTTTCAAAATTGTGAAATCACATCATAAATACCAATAATGTGAAAAGTTCATATCTCATAATAGAGTCATCATGCTCTCCATCCAATGATGACCTCATGCATCCTTTATATTATGGTCATACATCATCATAGCATAAATAATCACTTCAAGCATGCATGATCATCCTATTATTTATGAAATCAAGCAAGCTATGTGAATGGTCATGTTAATCTTGCGGATCAGTCATATCTAAATTAGATTTACTTTTCCACAATCTTTTCCTTTTCATATGTATTTTATCAGGAAAGCAATGTAATAATTAAATTTTTAACTCTATTATCTTCCACTATCTAATGTACTGTGTGAATGCTATACAAACTATCATTACAGAAACTAGGGTGTTGCGGTAGCTATACATTGAGTATCGTATAATAAGAAATAGTCAAAAAGTAGACTTGATTACCCAAACCCAAAAATCTATGCTGGGGACAATACTCGTTGAGTGACCCCATATTTTCCCTTTCTTTTCCCAATTTTCAAAAAATCAGGTGGTGACTCCACAAAATCAAAAGCGTCTCATCCACTTGAGACCAATCATTTTTCACTATTTGGTGAAGTTGCCATGTCCCTCAAAAATAGAAAGACCCACACAATGTTCCATAAAAACATACCACTATCCAAAACTAAAAGGAGAGGTCACTCATAGTGGCAACTCCAATGGGAACTTCTAAGTAAAAGGGATCAACTCAAAAATGACTATTTCTCATTATGCAATACTTAATTGTATAAAGCCACTCACCACTGCATTTGCACTACAGATCACACATGCACCAAAGCCTTGATAATACTAAATGACATTTCCACTATAATTCCACTCGAGTCATGAGGCGATGAAGATACGGTATTATGACCTTTATTCTTTACTCATACATTTGTCAAACTCATTTGACTAGAGTCTGTAACCCAAGTCCTTAAGGGGGGCGACTTAGTTATCAAAAGAATGCTAGACTCACTAACCGAAGTCTGTAACCATAGTTATATGGGGGCATTCTCGCTAAAGGAACCCTTAGCCTTTTACCCTAACTCAACTCATGTAGATAAACAAGTAGCAACATCCACTAAGATTCCACCAAGTTATGCATGTTATCCTTATCCTAACGTTGTCTGTTTGACCTGATATTCATAAATGACATGACCCTCCAAGTGTCTATTATTTAATGACATCATAATGTTAGTTTTCATAGAAAATTTATGCTCAGGACCACATAATTCTGATCTACTTCATGTAAGCTTGAAGCATGAGGAATGATAAGAATCATGTACCTCAGCTTAAATAGTCTATGCAATTAACAAATAATGACATCCCTCGATGACAGAACCTATGACATGTCATCCATTTATCCTTATCGGATCAAATGAATAGATTAGGAACCCAACTAGATTATGAACCTTTATGTCAAAAAAATCAAACTGTAAACTATCAAATGATATTTTCATGACTCCCGATAAATATATCAAATATCGATATAGGGGCAAGAACTCATACTCCTTTTGATTGACCTTGGTCCTATGCATATAGGCTCTAGACATCATCTGAAGCTCGATAATTTACCCTCACATTGACATTATATGATTACCTCAAGCACATTTGAGTATTGTTCCTCAGTTTACCCTTTAGTTCTAACCAATATATAAATCAAAATAGCCTAGTTCTGAGAGCGAAACCATAGTCCCTTAATGACTATAGGTTCAAAACCCACCTAGGAAAGAGACTGAATGACCTCATAGAGAAATAAGGTTGGAAGCGAGAACTTGCTTATGATTGGTTTGTTCATTATGCAAGAAAACTAACTAGCTTCAATCATGCATAAATAACATACATGTAGATAGCACGTGCTAACCACTATTTTTTTATAAGAATAATCATCTTTCATTTTAGGATTCTGCATCCACTCCATGCATACATGCTCACCCTTTTCTTTTGCAAGCACACATCATGCATCACTTATTTAGCTAAATAAATGTACAGGAATATAGCATTCAAATATAAGTGATCGTGAATCTAAGTCTTCTAGCCGAAGTAATGGAAAACTAAGAGCTAGGATTCAAGAACTGCTTAATGATGGCGTCACAATCAAAAGCCCACAAAACCAAACCAATATCACTAGACATTTCCTCCATAATCTTGACAAGGCCAATTGGAAAAGCTTGTAACCATATGGAATGCTATGTATTAAGACATTCCATCATGTGCACCTTGATCATAAACTCTTGAATGTTGTTGTGTCATTCTAGGACCCTCAAGAGAATGTGTTCCAATTCAACACCATAGAACTATGCCCGTTATATGTGGAATTCAGTCACATAGCAGGGCGAACCCCCACCAAGACCAAAAAGGCAAGCTTCATTAACCAAGATGTCAAATACCTAGGAATTGGGGCTGATTTCCTTGATCTAAGCTCATAAAAGCTTGTCAAACTAGTCACCGAGCACAAATGACTGATTCCCATACAACTCCTAGTTGCCTGCAATACTAAGAAAATAGGTACTTTGATTTAGGCACGCCTTCTCGCATGTTATCTCTTCATATAATACCTCACCATCTCAAATGATAGGCTAGGAGATTATAGGATGCTCTAAGTCATTGAGGGAATAGAACGTGGAAGGACTCCCTTCCTACTAATTCTAACAGAAACCATTCAAGGTCTAGATGACCTCAAAAAAGGGAAGAATCTGAACTTCACTAGGAGCCCACTATGGCTTCAAATTTGAACTTCACTTGCAGGAAACTAGATGAGATATCAACCTAAGAATCACCTAAAAAGACATGTTAAGGATGTTCACAGGCACTCAACCTACATCATAGCCCCGCAATGGGTCGAATGCATGAAGGATACACTAGAATATCAAGTAAGATGGATGTGTCCATGGTGGAAGTTGGAACATATGACTCTCTGCACATATGTCAATGACGTGCCAATTTCAGGAGTCAAGTCATGCACCCACTACTATCCAATACTAGTGAAGAGGCAATTCGATGAAAAATAACGCATGCCTTTCAAGCTTGCAAATTTCTCTGGAGATAGGATACCATAAATTTTTGTGGATCACTTCAGAACAACATGGAGGAAGAAAATCATCCACCAATTTACTGCTAGTATTAGAAACAGTGTTACTAATGAAGCATACAAGCAATGGATGATCCAAAGATAGAAACATCTCTCAAACCACTGATCCATAGAAAGTTTACTTCTTTAATTTCTATGTCTTTGTTTGAAAATGATGATGTAATTAACTCTAAAGTTAATGTAATGAAATCTAATTTTGCTTATATGTTTAATGTCTTTCCTGATGGTAGTATGCATTGCATTGATCAAAACATTAGCATATTTGACATTCATTCCATATGTACTGAGTCATTTAACATTGGCACAGAATTTGAACCATGCATTCTACATATTTTGAAAGATGTTACCCCTAAAGAGAGGAGAGAAATTAATAAAATATTCAAAAGTATTTTCCTGTACATACAATGAAATGCCTAGTATTGATAGAGATATTGCTCAACACTTCATTCCTACTAAAGAAGGGTGCAAATCGGTAAAGCTGAAATTAAGAACACTTAGACTAGAATAGGCCTAACTAATGAAAGAGGACATGAAGAAATAAATTAAGGAAAAATTGTTAGTGATATGCACTAGGTCAATCATTTGTGATTATGTATTGACTTTCTTATTTTATTAATAAAGAGGTATTATATTATCATTTGATTTTATGATAATTACATGAATGGTTAATTCTTACTAAGGCCTTCAAGTATGTGACTTGATAGTAAAACCCTTAGATTAAAATAAGAGTTCTATTCTAATTATCCCTAGCCATTTATTCATTTTATGAATATTAAAGTATTAAGGCTAGTATGATGTTGACTGATGGTTATGTTTTACTAATAATAAATATGAGATATTAAGTCAACTCATAGGTACATGATGAGAGATCATGTACTGGATTGACCCACTATGAGAATACTACATAGATTATTATCA
Organism: Mallotus nudiflorus; assembly: GCA_947683625.1. Classification (NCBI taxonomy): domain Eukaryota; kingdom Viridiplantae; phylum Streptophyta; class Magnoliopsida; order Malpighiales; family Euphorbiaceae; genus Mallotus; species Mallotus nudiflorus. The sequence continues at coordinate 140,828 of CANTUR010000875.1, read as the reverse complement.
TAAGTATTTCTTATCACAGTAATTTTATTTCGGTCCTTTGACCTTGAAATCATCATGGATTTCTACATAGCTATTTTATGTTTTGACACATTCTAACATTGTCTTTAACCGGATGATTAAAAGAATGTTGTTGGATATAAAATTAGTTATGTGAGGAATGTGAGTGATTTAGAAGGAATTTATCCCTCATTAATATGAGAAAGAAATCTAAAGGCCCCTTGATGAGATAGACTAAATGAAAATGCATGGCCATGCTGAAATGAATTGATAAAGAGTTATCATTTTCAGTCTACTTGGAATCAAGTCATAATATTGAACTATATAAGGATGACATTCTATGCCTTATGTTCAATTAAGATATCATGTGATAAAGGGACAATAAAATTCACTGTAATTAGGTTATGTCGGATTATTGACTTCACATGACTTGGGTAGTCATAATGTCTTGCTAGAGGCTACTTATGACTTGTAGGCCTAAATAGAGATTTAGGCCCACTGTCAATGTTATCTGAACCTACAGGGTCACACATTTAGAACAAGCCCAAAACGGATATGGGTTTAACAAGCCCAAAATAAACTCTGTGGAAATAAATAATTAAAGTGTTTTATTTATTTATTTATTTATTTATTAAAGATAAATGTTATTTTAAATAAATAAATAAGATATTATTTTTGATTTTTTTTTAAACAAAATCAGAATATAATAAATGGAAAATTACCAAAAGGTCATTGGTAAGTGAAACCCTAACTTGGAGTCTATAAATATGTTATATTCTCTAGGGTTTCACACACTTGTTTTTGCCTCCAAATTTGTTTTCTTTCCTCTTAGAAAACAAAGACAGAGTTTTTCCTTTTGTTCTTAATTTGTGAGACAGTCAAGGAGGTTGCTAGCACACACACTCAAATTCATTTTGCGAAGGGTTGTTCGTGTGGATACCTATAGAGGACGCATCCTTTTGGAGACGTCTTGATCCGAACAACCAAGCCAAAAAGCTCGAGGTAAGGTGTCACCGGTGTGAACCTCCTCTCATCCTTCCAGAGAATCTTGCCTCTTCTGCGTTTTGGTAAGATTTTTAAAAACCCTAGATTTAATCAATTAGTCGAATTACATGGATCCAGGCTTGGGAATGTGATAAAAATTTTAATTTTTCCGCTGCGTTTGCATCACGGTACCCAACAGTGGTATCAGAGCCACTTGTAATTCGATTAATTGATTCTGTGTATATGTGATATATGTTAGGGGTTTTGATTTCTTTTGTGACAATTCTTAGTAATCTATTTGAAAACGGAATTAAACATTAATTTGATTAATGTTTGTAATGGTTTAATGTGATTAAACTAAAAGCAGCCTTTGATTTTATGAATTAAGAATGCTATTTCATGAAAACGAATTTTGTATAATGTTTTTATGAAAAATGAATTAAGAATAATGTTTTATTAATATGATTTAATGAAACAGAAATTTTTTTTTCAAAAACCTAATCACTTAAGGATTTAAATATGTTATGTATTCTGTTTTGATTAATATGAGTAATTGAAACAGCATATTTTTTTCCTATTTTAATTAGGAAAAAAATTTTCTATTTTGATCAGGAAAATCATTTTTAATTAAATCTGAAATAGAAATTTTATGATTATGCAGATTATGTGTTAAGGGAAATCTGTTTAAATGTTAAACAGATTATGCAGAATGGATCTATTTGATACAGATTCGTTCAACCTGTAATTTTGATTATAGAAATTAGGGTTTTCTTAATGGATGCGTCTGTTTAAATTAATAAAAAAAATTTATTTTTGATCTATTTTGAACGGATTTCTCAAACTGTAAAATGTTTACAGAAAGTGATGTTTTTAGGCAACAACTGATTCAGTAATATGATTATGAAAATTGGTTAGTTGCTTCCTTGACGCAAATAAGGGTTTTAAGGTGGCTGTTTTAATTAAGAGTTTTTGTCTATTTTGAACAAATTGATTTTATAGTAATTTGATTATGAAAATTCATTAATGTTCAGAAATTTGAAAGGTAACTCATCGAAGAGCTAAGGTAAAGTGTTTACCGTTGGACCTGCTGACCGCCACCTGGGGCGCTGCCCCCGGACCCCTCCAAGGGCGCTACCCCTTGGACCTCGCCAAGGGGCGATGCCCCTTAGAACCCCACTAGGGGCGCTGCCCCTAGGACCCCAAAAGAATTGTCACATTAGTTTATTTTAACATAATAATTGGATTTAATAACTAAATAGATTATTATGTTATACATGTTTGTTGTTTTATGCATGGTGCATAGCATGGCCCTTAGACCAATGTGATTGGATTTTATTTTTATGGGTTGTAATTTTAAATACGGCCTGCGAGTCATTTTTGTTTTGTTTTGTTGTATTTATTTTATTAGAATAGTGTAGAATAAATTACAACAATTTTTGTAAATCAAGACCCATGGTGCAATTCAAGTTGGAGGCCCAGGATGGAGATCCAAGGTGGGAACCAAAAAAGGAGATCCATGGCAGAAGATGGAGATCCAAGTTAGAGGCTCAATTTGTAATTGTAATATTACCTAGGTTTGACCATTGATCTTTATATTGGCTTATGAAGATCAACTTAGATTTGGGCCATGCTATGTCACATTTATTTATTTGTTGTTATGTATGCGATGCCATGTGATGCCATGTATGTGATGCCATTTGTACAAATGTGCAAGGTCTAAAAAGGGGTAGATCATTGGCAAGAGGCAAAGTGTACCTACGAGTTGGCAATGGAGCAAGAGTTGCTGCTTTAGCTATAGGAACTTATGAGTTACCTTTGCTTAGTGGACTCATTTTATCTTTAGAATGTTGTTATTGTGTACCTACTTTGTGTAGGAATATTATTTCTGTTTCTTGTTTGGACAAGAAAGGATTTGAATTTATTATTAAGAATAATAAATACAGTATTTATCAGGATAACATTTTCTATGGATATGCTCCATGCACTAGTGGACTTTATGTTTTAGATGTCGAAGACACTAATGAAATGCCAATCTATAACGTTGATACAAAGAAGTCTAAATCTAATGATTTAAACTTGACCTACCTCTGGCATTGTCGTTTAGGCCATATAAATGAGAAACGCATTTCAAAGCTACACCAAAATGGGCTTTTAAATTCATTTGATTATGAATCATTTGATACATGTGAATCTTGTTTACTTGGAAAAATGACTAAAACACCTTTTACTGGACAAAGTGAGAGGGCTAATGACTTATTGGGCCTAATACATTCTGATGTATGTGGACCATTAAGCTCAATTGCTAGAGGAGGTTTTCAATACTTCATAACTTTCACAGATGATTTTAGTAGATATGGTTATCTTTATCTAATGAAACATAAATCTGAATCTTTTGAAAAGTTCAAAATTTTCAAGAATGAAGTACAAAATCAACTTGGTAAAAATATTAAAACACTAAGATCTAATCGAGGTGGTGAATATTTAAACCAAGAATTTACAGATCATCTTAGAGATTGTGGGATTGTTTCACAATTGACTCCTCCAGGTACACCATAATGGAATGGTGTGTCTGAACGTAGAAATCAAACTCTATTGGATATGGTTCGATCTATGATGAGTCAATCTGATCTTCCAATCTCTTTTTGGGGATATGCTTTAGAAGCTGCTGCATTCATTTTGAATAGAGTTTCATTAAAGGCAATTGAAAAGACACCATATGAGAAATGGACTGGAAAAACTCCCAGTTTGTCTTTTCTTAAGATTTGGGGCTGTGATGCTTTTGTGAAATGTCAAATCTCAAATAAACTAGCACCCAAATCTAATAAATGCCTTTTTGTGGGATATCCTAAAGAAACTAAAGGATATTACTTCTACAATGCATCTGAGAACAAAGTGTTTGTGTCTCGGAATGGTGTATTTTTGGAAAAAGAGTTTATTTCCAAAGGAACCAGTGGGAGCACAGTGCAACTTGAAGAAATTCAAGGCCCACAAAATAGCATTGTACATGATATGGAACTGCAGCTGTATCAACAAGAAGTTGTTGAGCCTGCACAAGTACCAGAAGGCCCAAGGAGGTCTGATAGGACACGTCAAATCCCCATGAGATATGGATTTCTCATAACTAGTGATTATAATGTGTTAATTATGGATCAAAATGAGCCCACATCCTATCAGGAGGCCATAAATAGTCCTGACTATGAGAAATGACTTGAAGCCATGAGATCAGAAATGCAATCCATGTATGATAATCAAGTATGGACCTTGATTGACCCAAATGATGGTTTAAAAACTATTGGGTGCAAATGGGTTTTCAAAAAGAAAATCAACATGGATGGCAATGTGCATACCTTTAAGGCAAGACTGGTTGCAAAATGTTTCAAACAAACACATGGTATAGACTATGATGAAACCTTTTCACCAGTGGCTATGCTAAAATCTATTCGAATTCTCCTTGCCATAGCTGCATAGCTGCATACTATGATTACGAAATATGGCAAATGGACGTCAAAACAGCATTTCTTAATGGAAATTTACTTGAGGATGTGTACATGACACAGCTAGAAGGTTTTGTTAGTCCTGAGAATTCTAGAAAGGTATGCAAGCTTTAAAGATCCATTTATGGATTGAAGCAAGCATCTCGGAGTTGGAATCTTCGTTTTAATGAAGCAGTCAAAGAATTTGGCTTCATTAAAAATGATGATGAACCTTGTGTATACAAGAAAGTTAGTGGGAGTGCTATTATGTTTTTAGTGTTGTATGTGGATGACATACTACTCATTGGAAACGATATCCCTATTTTACAAAATGTTAAATCATGGTTAGGGAATTGTTTCTCAATGAAAGACTTAGGTGAAGCTGCTTATATATTAGGCATCAAGATCTATAGAGATAGATCTAAAAGGCTTATTGGCCTAAGTCAAAGCACTTATATTGATAAGGTATTGAACAGGTTTAATATGCAAGATTCCAAGAGAGGATTCTTGCCAATGTCACATGGCATTAGTCTCAGCAAGACTCAGTGTCCTATGACACAAGATAAGCGAGACCGCATGAGTAAGATTCCATATGCTTCTGCTATTGGATCTATCATGTATGCAATGTTGTGTTCTCGACCTGATATTTCATATTCCTTAAGCATAACGAGTAGATACCAATCAGACCCAGGTGAAAGTCACTGGACAGCAATTAAAAATATCCTTAAGTACTTGAGAAGAACTAAGGATGCACTTTTACTGTATGGTGGTCAGGAAGATGAGCTAGTTGTAAATGGTTACACAGATGCCAGCTTCCAAACTAACAAGGATGATTTTTGATCACAGTTAGGATATGTGTTTTGTTTGAATGGAGGAGCAGTGAGCTGGAGGAGTTCCAAGCAAGACACTGTTGCTGATTCTATAATAGAAGCTGAGTACATAGCTGCCTTAGAAGCAGCTAAGGAAGCTGTTTGGATTAAGAAGTTCATAACTGGACTAGGTGTTGTTCCTAGTATATTAGATCCAGTAAAGTTATATTGTGACAATAATGGAGCTATAGCCCAAGCTAAAGAGCCTAGATCACATCAGAGATCCAAACACATACTCAAGCGTTATCATCTTATTCGAGAAATTATTGAGAGAGGAGACGTCAAGATATGCAGAGTACCTACAAATGATAATGTTGCTGATCCACTGACTAAGCCTCTTCCACAGCCTAAACATGAGAGTCATACTAGGTCCATGGGTATTTGATACGATGTTGATTGGGCCTAGTGCAAGTGGGAGATTGTTAGTGATATGCACTAGGTCAATCATTTGTGATTATGTATTGACTTTCTTATTTTATTAATAAAGAGGTATTATATTATCATTTGATTTTATGATAATTACATGAATGGTTAATTCTTACTAAGGCCTTCAAGTATGTGACTTGATAGTAAAACCCTTAGATTAAAATAAGAGTTCTATTCTAATTATCCCTAGCCATTTATTCATTATATGAATATTAAAGTATTAAGGCTAGTATGATGTTGACTGATGGTTATGTTTTACTAATAATAAATATGAGATATTAAGTCAACTCATAGGTACATGATGAGAGATCATGTACTGGATTGACCCACTATGAGAATACTACATAGATTATTGTCATAAGTATTTTTTATCACAGTAATTTTATTTCGGTCCTTTGACCTTGAAATCATCATGGATTTCTACATAGCTATTTTATGTTTTGACACATTCTAACATTGTCTTTAACCGGATGATTAAAAGAATGTTGTTGGATATAAAATTAGTTATGTGAGGAATGTGAGTGATTTAGAAGGAATTTATCCCTCATTAATATGAGAAAGATATCTAAAGGCCCCTTGATGAGATAGACTGAATGAAAATGCATGGCCATGCTGAAATGAATTGATAAAGAGTTATCATTTTTAGTCTACTTGGAATCAAGTCATAATATTGAACTAAATAATTAAAGTGTTTTATTTATTTGTTTATTTATTTAAGATAAATGTTATTTTAAATAAATAAATAAGATATTATTTTTGATTTTTTTTAAACAAAATCATAATATAATAAATGGAAAATTACCAAAAGGTCATTGGTAAGTGAAACCCTAACTTAGAGTCTATAAATATGTTATATTCTCTAGGGTTTCACACACTTGTTTTTGCCTCCAAATTCGTTTTCTTTCCTCTTAGAAAACAAAGATAGAGTTTTTCCTTTTGTTCTTGATTTGTGAGACAGTCAAGGAGGTTGCTAGCACACACACTCAAATTCGTTTTCTGAAGGGCTATTCATGTGGATACCTATAGAGGACGCATCCTTTTGGAGACGTCTTGATCCGAACAACCAAGCCAAAAAGCTCGAGGTAAGGTGTCACCGGTGTGAACCTCCTCTCATCCTTCCAAAGAATCTTTCCTCTTCTGCATTTTGGTAAGATTTTTAAAAACCCTAGATTTAATCAATTAGTCGAATTACATGGATCCAGGCTTGGGAACGTGATAAAAAATTTAATTTTTCTGCTGCGTTTGCATCACAGTACCCAATAAAAATTCCTAGAGTTAGTTGACTATCCAGAATGGTTAGCAAATGTGGTGCTAGTACCAAACAAAGATGAAAGGGTTAGAATCTGCATCAACTACAGAGATCTGAACAAGGCCTGCCCAAAGGATGATTTCTGACTACCTCATAGAGACATACTGGTTGACAATGCCACCATATGTGCAATGTACTCCTTCATAAATGGATTCTCTAGGTACAATCAGATCCTAATGGCCATTATCAACAAAGTAAAGATAGCTTTCATAACCAAATAGGGTACTTACTACTATAGAGTAATGCCTTTTAGACTAAAGAATGTAAGGGCAACCTACCAAAGAATGGAAACTATAATGTTCCATGACATGATACACAAAGAAGTGGAGGTATACGTCAACGACATGATGGTCAAGTCAAAAACCAAGGAAGAACACCCCTGTGATCTCAAAAAAGTTCTTCATAAGGGTTGAAAAGTACAGTCTCAGGCTAAATATGAAGAAATGTGTATTCGGGGTCACTTCAGGAAAGATGTTGGGGTATGTTGTTAGTCAGAACTGGATTGAAATGGATCCAGACAAAGCAAAGGCCATCAAAGAGATGCTAGTGCCAAAAATAGAGAAGGAAATTAGAGGGCTTTTAGGGAAACTACAGTTCATCGGTAGATTCATCGCTAAGTTGATAACAGTGTGTGAACCGATCTTCAAGCTACTCAAGAAAGATCAACCAGTTGAATGGAACGAACAATGTCAGTTAACATTTGACAAGATCAGAAGCTACCTAGCTAACCCACTGGTTCTAAAACCACCTAAACCAAGGATACCTCTAACCTTATATGTAGCCATCAAAGGGAATGCAATTAGTGCAATGTTAGCCTAAGAGGGAGAAACAAAAGCAAAACACTTAGTCTACTACTTGAGTAAGAAGATGCTGCCATATAAGGAGAAGTACAGCCAAGTTGAATATATATGTCTAATAATGGCATAGGCAATGAAAAAACTCATGCATTACTTTCAATACTACAAAATTCAAGCCATATCTAAAATGGACCCAATGAAGTACCTCTACGAAGCTCCCTCTTTAGTAAGGAAACTTGCCAAGTGGCTCGTACTACTAACAAAATTCGATATGCAATATTTGACTAAAAAGGCAGTAAAAAGGAAAGCAGTAGTTGAATTTCTAACTCTTAACCCCATTCTAGACTTAAAAGAAATCTAATTAGACTTCCCAAATGACCTCAGCTCAACCATTGAGATCCAAGGATGGTGTATGTACTTTGATAGAGCAGTCAATCAGTTCGGCACAAGAGTCGATGTCATACTACAATCTCTAGAAGATAAAGTAGTACCAATTCCTAAACAATAAGAGTTCAAAGTCATAAACAATGAAGCAAAATATGAGGCATGCGCACTTAGAATAAAAGCACTAATGGTCCTGGATATCATAGAAGTCGAAATCTTCAGAGATTCCATGATAGTAATCAACCATGCCAAGGAAGAGTAGGAACTGAAAGAGCAACACTTAAGGCCTTACTTAGACCACTTAAGGCTACTTACTAGGTCCTTTCAAAAATTTAGATTCATTAATCTCCCTAGGAATCACAATTAGATGGCAGATGCACTTGCTTCCTTAGCATCAGTATGGGAAGGACCATCCAAAATGCCCATAAAGCCTCTGATTCTACTCAAATCGGGACAACCTTGTCATAAAAGCTGCATAATAGTGAAGATAGAAACTGCTAAAAAACCTGGCTCTATGACATCTAGAGATATATGAAGGAACGAGCCTATCATGATCAAGAAAATGAAAGACACAAAGTAGTCATTCGATGACTAGCATCAAAATTCACGTCACACCAGGGTGTGTTATACAGGAGAACCTCAGATGGTTTACAACTCTGATGTCTATATGAAATTGAGGCTGCAAGAGCAATAGAAGAAGTACATGAGGGTGTTTATGGTCCACACATGAATGGAGCAATCCTGGCTAAGAAGCTAATTAGACAAGGGTTCTTTTGGATGACGATGATGGAAGACTTTATCAAATTTGTAAAGAAATGCCACAAGTGTCTGATCCATAGGAATGTCAGTCACCTTCCCCTCTCCATGGCCGTTCTTAACATAGGGACTGACATAATTAGGGAAATCCACCCAACAGCTTCAAATGGACACAGGTTCATAATAGTGGTAGTAGATTACTTCACAAAATAGGTCAAAGTAGAATCATTCACAAGGATAGGAGCCAAGAAAGTGGCTAAGTTCATTAAAATAAATATGTTCTATTAATATGGGATCCCTTATCACATCATCTCTGACAATGGTGTCTAATTCCAAGGGGAAGTTAGAGAGCTACTAAGGAGTTATAAGGTGGAACATCACAAAACTTCTCCTTACTGACCACAAGCAAATGGGGTCATTGAAGCTGCAAACAAGAACATCAAAAAGATATTATTATAGATGACTCAAACTTACCAAGATTGGGTAGACAGATTGCCACATGCCTTATAGTGGTACTAAACAAGCAACTCCTTTTTTATTAGTGTACATATCAGAAGCAGTTCTTCCAATCGAAATAGAGATCAAGTCTTTTCAGGTAGTAATCAAATCTAAATTGCCAGAAGTACAATGGGCTCAATAGAGGCATGATAATCTCACTCTCTTAGACAACCAAAGGCTCAAGGCTCTATACCACACACAGTTGTGTCAGGCTTGACTAGCCAAGACCTTCAACAGAAGAGTAAAATATAAGAGTGTGAAAACAGGAGACTAGGTGTTAAAGCAAGCAAGACAAAAAAATTCTAGACCTTAGAGGGAAATTCATACTAAACTAGGAAGGCCCATACCTGGTTAAACATGTTTGACCAAAAAGAGCAATCAAGCTAATGAATTTTCAAGGCAACAAATTCTTTAAACCTATCAATACAGACTACCTGAAGAAGTGCTACCTTTAAGGCATAAAAAAATCATCCCGCTGAGTTGAAAACCAATAGCTCAGCCAAAAGTTAAGGACTTCCCAATGAGTTGAAAACCTAAGAATGGAAGCTTAGGCAAAAATTAAGGAAAGAGAGAAAATACTTAACTAGAAAACCTGAGAAGACTGGTTAAGGACAGGGGTAACCTCAAGTTCAAAATTTGTACGAATGCACCTGTGCTTTTCTTAAATGATTACAATGAAATGAGAATGATTGCTAATTTATGCAAAATGTCTTTGAAAAGTGCAATACATTGTATCATCATGAATTGCATTAATCATGCTTTTCATTTTCTTTCATTACATGATCATGGTTCTTACCATCCTCTCTGAGCTCTCTACTTGAGACCAGCTAGTATAGTTAAAGCCGCAAAAAAAAGCCCAGCTAGGTGTGAAAAGCTCCAAAAGGAGACACCCTAAGCAAAAAAGAGAAGAAAAAGGAAACCCAGCTAAGTGTGAAAAGCTCCAAAAAGGAGACGCCTTAGGCAAAAAAGGGAAAACAGGTAGACAATAGTAATGGCAAACATCATCATCAATGATACATAACCAGAAGCATATACAATCATCATCATACAAGCATCATACAATATGTGGGACAAATGCCCATATACAACACCCAAAGTCCATAACCTCAAAAAAATAATACAACAAAGCGAACTACAAGCCAAAAGTCTCACAACTAGCTCCTAAAACAACTACATCGGTTGTGGCTACCATCAAAAGCAATCATGCTCAAGCATCCCCCTCATCTGAACCTGACTAATTATCGTTCATCGCAAAGGATGATAGCTATGACTCTAGCTCAGTGATGTGACCATGATAAGTTGCACGCTCCCACTCCCATTCAAGACTAGTGAGACAGTATTCACCTGCATTACTTATTGCATACCATACACTCATATATAAAACATGTGCATAAAATAAGCAGCTATGATAAAGAAGGCATAACCTTTGAGTGGTAGCAAACTCCAAAAAGCATTGTTGTGCACTCCCTACAATAGTATACTAGTACTGACCATAAGAGATAGGAATTTGCAAAAATAAACAAATAAGCCAACCACCACTTACTAAATAAATGAAACACAAGCAAGAATAAGTGGAGAACATGAATAGCAAGAGCAACACTAGACTAAGGAAAGCTAGGCCTAGGCAAATTGAAACTCACTACTCTACCAAGGATATCAGTCCCAAGTAAAGACAAAGATGGTTGCACCATCAGGTCCCCAAGAGTAGTACTACTAGAAGCCACACCAATGGCATGGGTAGTTGCCTCAATATGCAATATTCCCTCATCCTCCTCAAAATGAGATCCAAATCTTCTTCGACGTCACTGCAGATAATTTCTCACAACTCACATCAATTATAGTTTCTTAGTTATAAAGTTTGCTACATGCTTGCACCAAAATAGGAATAAAGGCTTATCGGATCAGAAGAAGCAACTGTCGATGACCTGTATGATGGCCTAATCCTCAAACCTAAAGGATGAGATGCATTTACCTGAGAAAGTGGAGGTGAAGGAAAGGTCCTACTAGTTACAGCATCAATCAACTCAGGGATCAATACATCAGTATAAGGCAAGCCCACACTCTCTAAGAGGCTTTAAGAGGGGAATCCCATCATAACAGTAGCAAGATCATCACCACAAAGCTCATGGCCCCAGAACTTGTCACTAGGAGGAAGGACAAGAACTCTCCTCATATATGGGCCATCCCACCAACAATGGACTCGCTCGTCCAAGTACCACACTCTACCGATAAAGCTAGAGAGCAACACTTATCTCTCTGTCAACTGCCATGCAGCTACCATCTTTACCGTCCAATGAGACCTCACCACCCACTACTGAAGAAAAATATGCTCAAAGGGCAAGAATGAACAAAAGATCCCTAAAAAAGAAATAACTAACACAACAGGAATCAAACATACTTAATCAGGGAATAGCTTCCCCATATGGTCCTGAGCTACCGTGAAATCCTTAATCAAATCAGTAGTCATCCTGATCCAGTGAGAATAACAATGGAAGTTTGTAAGCACCCAATTTTGGGATGCAATTGTGTACAATTGTGACTTAAGCCCCTATAATGAAATTCATTCAAAAAATTGAACTTAGTTATCGATTTTCTGGACATTAAGGACTAAATTCCAACGTTTTTTAGGATTTCATTGCAAATAAGTCAATTTTTCAGGGTTCTTTTGGTAATGAAAAGTTTAAAAAAATTAAAATTAGGATCAGCATTGCACAATACCGACACATAAAAGTCTTATTTTTTTAATTTTTTGCATATTTTTTATTTTGCATTGATTTTTCAGTGTTTTGATTGGTTGAAAATTCAATTTTATCTTTATTATTATTTGATAAGGTTTTTAAATGCGTAAGTTTTTGAAATCAAAAATAGATGTTATCATCATATCAGATGAGATAGTATGTTCCTCCAAAGGAGGAAGTCAATACGCAAGCAGACTCTGCATTTAAAAGTAGAGTCTGCATGCATACGAGGGGGACCTTTTTTGGAGAGGATTTTTACTCACAAGGAGATTGAGAGAAACACACACACACAGATACTGAAACTTGACTGCGCAAAAAAAATACCCTAAAATCCAAAATGCTACTAAGAACATCTTTCCAGTCCATAATCAATAGCTATTCAATTTCAGCGGTGATAATCCAATCTGAGGGGCTAAAAAAGGGCATTTGCACAGCATCTAAATTATCAGTGTTCTTTTTTCTATTTCATTCTTTTCTATTATTTTATTTTTGTTATTGTTTTGATTATTCAATTTCACTACTAATCTAATTACTTTTGTGTTTTTTATTTTGATGTTCGCATGAGGATTAAGGAGGATACTACCTGCATTTAGATGAACAAAAGGTCCATGGAATGCCATGGAAGAACATGTATTGTTTTCCAGTAGAACTTAGGATTTTTATCTTTATTTTGTATTTTGGTATCTTGTGTAGTTTTTTAATTCATGGCTGTATAATTGTTAAATTTTAATTTTGTATGTAGTTTGTAATAGCCCCAGTAGTGGGAATAGTAAAAGATTTAATTTTCTGCACTCTAAAATTAATTAGTAAAACTAGGCTCACTGGATAAAATTAATTAAAATTAATAGTGGCTTTAGTTAATTAGGGTTTGTATGTAATTAAATTAGGTTTTTTAGAAATCATATTTGAATGTGTTTTGATTTGATTTTGTTCTGTTTTTTATGTTTTTGGGATTTTTTATGTTTTTAGGCCCTAAGCCCATGTTTAGGTCTAACCCATTTAATAAATAGGATTAAAAATGGTTTAAGTCTTTAAATAATTAAAATTAATTTAGACCCATTATGTTAATTAGATTTTAGGCCCACTTAGTTAATTAAATACTTATTTAGACTTAGCTCAGTCCATTAAAATGCATTTCTTTTAAAATAATTAGACATAGGCCCACATTTCACTTAAAATAAAACCAAGTTAGACTTAGGCCCACTAATTTAACTTTTCTTTAAAATTGAATAGACTTAAACCAATTCCTTAGACAAACTAAAATAAATAGATCTAGGCTCACTAATTAATAAAAAATGTAGGCCCACCTTTAGTCCCTTTCTCACTTGTAAATAAAATGTAAATCTAGTTAACTCTTTTAATAAAATTAACATAGTTTAGACTTAGGGATAACATGATCTTGAGTTTATTTTTTATGTGTAATTTTATTGACTAGATGCCTAGGGTTAGATGGATGTCAAATAGGGTTTAATAACATTGCATGTAATTAGGGGATGAAATAATCATTTATAAAATTATTCTAAATGAACACAAGACTAAGAGAAGTTAGTATTCCGTATCCAGAATCTCTTGGTTGTGGTGCTAGCTTTCTTTTAGGGAATCCAGTACCACCTTTTTTATCCCAGTTATTACCCTAGGTGGCGACTCCTCATCTCCATGCCATGTCTTTATGATAGTGGTTAGTGTGTTCTCTAAGGCCCTAAGCCTAAACAGTGTCGTGGTTTCTAAAATCTTGAAGGCACGCTAAGCCCCACCATCTACAAAGTTGTCCTCCTCTAGGAAATGATTGACAGAAACTCATATGCCTAGATTCGTCAAAATCAGAGGGTCAGAAATAACAAACTAAAAGTAAAAGAATAGACAACGTAACTCCTACTCATGTCCAGCACGAATACGCAGCCACAGATCCTCAAGCCACCTTAGCATGCTGTATCAAGAACCAAGTACATAAGAGCAAAGGCAGTAGTGCCCCAACAATGCCTCAGCAAGCCATCTAGATCTCTTAAAATAGACAACAATCGCATATCACTCATACCTAAAGGGTTCGAGAATATAACAGCACTCAGCAAATAAAATAAAAAGTAGCGAGCCAAGTGCTTTGTTGAAACAAGACCATCATTATACAGAGTTCGAACGAAAGAAACAAACTCCCTATAACGAGCAAGATATGGGTAGCAACACTTCATAGGTATGGCTACCCTAAGAAAATCCATCGTGAGGTGCCTCCTCGCCATAGTAGTATAACACTCCTCCTCATTGAAAGGAATAGACTCTCCAAAAAGCTCAAGCTCGTGATAGCGACAAAATCCAAAAGGGTAATAGTCATCTCCCCAACTGACAAATGGAAACTATGCATCGTGTCCATCAACTACTCTATCAACACATACATGGAAATCTAACTCGATGCTTAGAAGCACTCTTCTCATTGTTTAAAAGCACTCTCACATTGCTTAAAAGCACTCTCACTGCTTAGAAGAACTCCCACATTGCTTAGAAGCACTTTCATTGCTTAGAAGCACTCTCACATTGCTTAGAAGCACTTTCACTGCTTAGAAGCACTCTCACATTGCTTAAAAGCACTTTTACTACTTACAAGCATCTTCTCATTGCTTATAAGCACTTTCACTACTTATAAGCACTCTCATATTGCTTAGAAGTACTTTCACTGCTTAGAAGCATCTTCTCATTACTTAAAAGAACTTTCACCACTTATAAGCATCCTCATATTGCTTAATAGTATCCACACTACTTAGGAGCATTCCCATTTGCTTAGTAGCATCTTAATTTGCATGACACCTAAAAAGGTTATAATCATATATTCATTTTCATGACACCTAAGAGGGTTATAGTCGTGTATTCATTTGCGTGGCACCTAAGAAGGTTATAGTCACATGTTCATTCACGTGACACTTAAAAGGGTTATAGTCGCATGTTCATTCACATGACACCTAAAAAGGTTACAATTCTATGTTCATTTGCATGACACCTAAGAAGGTTATAGTCGCATTTTCATTGCTTAGTAGCATCCTCATTTCACATAACACCTAAGAAGGTTATAATTGCATGTTCATTTGTGTGACACCTAAAAAGGTTATAGTCGCATCTCATTTTTGCTTAGTAGCATCTTCATTTGTGTGACACCTAAGAAGGTTATAGTCATATAAATCCCAATGCACTTTGCATGAATCATAAGCTTGCATATGTCCCAAATAGCACCTTGTGTGACAACTAAGTCACAGAATAATAGCAATAAACAAAACACAACAATAGCAGTCAAATCTTGACAATACATCTAAAAAAAACCCACAGGTAAGTACCTCTCTCCCTACTAAAACATTTTTTGCATCTTTGCATGTGCTTCACATGTATTGACACTAGCGCTAGGTGGCTATGCAACACATATGAAGCAGGGGGCAACTGTCATACCTCAAACTTGACTATCCCCAAAAAGGTCCAATGACGAAATGAATCCTCGAGATGACTAGAGTCAGCTTGTTCATAACATCTCTGAAGTGTGCAACCTTAAATAACATAACCGACCTAACCAATGTGCAAAATTAATCATCAAGCCATTAAGTAGTGCTCTGACCTTACAAAATATGAATTATTGAAACAATGAGAGGTTTATTTCAAGAAAACTCCTCTCAGAATACTCAGCTCGTTGGGCCAATGCATTTTTTGTTAGACCAAGACCTAGCTTTGTGAAATAATGGAAATCAATTTTGATAAAATAGACTCAAAAACACATTTGGAAGGCTCTAAAACCTCCAGAAGTGATCCTAAAATGGTCCAACATAACCCGAGGATCAGCATGTATCACTCAGAAGTGCGCATAAATGCCCCTAGGTGTCATATGCTAAAATTAAGGTTGAATTTGGCAAAATGAACTTTGAAAATGCATCTAGAATATCTAAAACCCCTAGAAACAAACCCCAAAATAGCATTATTAAAACTCGAGAAGTGCACATAGATCACGCGCATGCACGTGGCCAAGAGCCTGGCCAAGTGCTAGGTGCCAGGTGCATGACTACACGCACACTATGTGCAGCCATGTGCACTTGGCATGGCCATGAATAAAATTCTCAATATACATGTGTGACCACACCCTCACCACCCTATTCTAACTAATTTTCCCTATAAATAGACTCCTTCACACCCCATTTTAGAGGGGGAGAGCAAGTGCAAACACACACACACTCAAAAATTGATCCAATCAAAGATGTTGGAAACCCCTTTCCATATAGTTTTTACTCTCTTATAGCCTTTCTCTTAGGTTGTTAGATCCATTTTCCACCAAACCATGCCTCTTCTTTATCAAAGTACGCTTCAAAAGTATACAATCTAACATCACTCTTCTATCATTTTGAACCTCTTGATGAGGAAAGCTTAATAATCTCTCAAAGCTAAAGCTTTAAAACCCACATAAGCTTAATTGAGTTTGAGGACCACACAATTATTTTAGCATGTTTATTTTATCGCATTGCATTTTATTTTATTTTCACCAACACTTAGGAATATTATTGTGCTTATGTGATAAGACTGGCAATCTTACATGCTATATGAAGAATAAATGCTTTATTATGCTCATTTCATATTATCATTCTACATCATCTATCTTCAAAATCATGAAATCACATGATAAATACCAATAATGTGACAAGTTCATATCTCGGAATAGAGTCATCATGCTCTCGGTCTAGTGATGACCTTATGCATCCTTTATATTATTGTCATACATTATCAAAGCATAAATAATCATTGCAAGCATGCATGATCATCATATTATTCATGAAATTAAGCAAGCTATGTGAATGGTCTATTAATCTTGTAGATTAGTTATATCCAAATTAGATTTATTTTTTCGCAATCTTTTCCTTTTCATATGTATTTTATTAGGAAAGTGATGTAATAATTAAATTTTCAGCTTTATTATCTTCCACTATATGATATACTATATGAATGCTATACAAATTGTCATTATCGAAACTAGGGTGTTGTAGTAGCTATACATCGAATATTGTATAATGAGAAATAGTCAAAAAGTAGATGTGATCCCCCAAACTCAAAAATCTCTACTGGGGACAATACTTATGGATTGACCCGATGTTGTCACTTTCTTTTCCCAATTTTCTAAAAATCGGGTGGCGACTCCACAAAATCAAAAGTGTCTCATCCCCCTAAGACCAATCATTTGTCCCTATTTGGTAAAGTTGCCATGTCCCTCAGAAATGGAAAGACCTGTACATTTCCACAAAAATATACTGCTATCCAAAACCGAAAGCAGAGGTCGCTCATAAATCCTTTATTCCTTTAAAGTGAATTTATTGTCTCCAAGTGTCATTCTAACTTTAAGTAATTTCAATTACATTTCCACTATATTATCCCAATTCTAATTATGAATAATTGATTAACAAGCTACATTTGGTGATCAAACATACATAACATAATGTGCTCTAATTAAAATTAAATCATAAATAATGAAAGATAAAAATATATAATGCTTAAATTAATTCATCTTTGTAACTCTTCATAAAATTACTTAGCCAAGATACAAAGTGGAATAAGTTAAAGAACAATAACAAGAGAAAACATCAAATTACTATATAAAAAAGGGAAAGGAAAAGTTTGAATGAATAAACCCTTTTCTAATTCTTCAAGGAATCCTTTAATATTGAATATTCTCCTCTTGAACTCTAGGGTACTTCTTTGATAGAACTAAAGCTTTTGTTACTAATATCTTAAACAAAAACTAAGTATTTTTCATAGTAAAAATAGAGCCAACTTCATGTATTTATAGGCATCTTGGTACCCCCATTTCATACCGCTTTGAATGGTTATAAAATGAAAAAGTGTGAGGTGACAAGTCGGCACAATGGCACACTGCTTTTCTGTGATGACTCAGCATAAGTTGATGAGTCATCACATTAAGCCTCTATCATGACTCAACACACGATGATGAGTGAGCACACTTTGCTCAATTCTTCTCTTGGTCTTTCTCAACTCGTTCTTCACTTCAAGTCTCTCTAATGCACTTCTATTTACAAACTAAACTCAAGAAAACCTTTAAAACACAAAATTGAATTGAGAACAACATAAATAAAGAAAAATAATGCAATAGTTAAACATATATAGTTAAATCAAAGAAAGTGTAGAACATAACTACCTTTAATGACTATGCTATTTTGCATTATAACACAAAGAGAAGTTTATTTGATAATAAAGGAACTAACAATGTGTCAGGCAAGAAACATGAGGGGGATAATGCAACTTTGCTAGCTATAGTAACCAGATATGTCACTCTATTGTCATTTGCAATACACATTCATTTTGGCTAGGTAAATACCACCAAGTCCTTTTTATCAAAGGTCATACAGTTAGTTGCCCCTAAATCAATAATCTAGTATGTTGAGGACCCCTATTCAGAATAATATAAGCCATAACCAGTGTTACCTAAACCATTATAAAGCTTGGTTGTGGTAGCGGGAGACTCCTTGCTCAGCACTAGAGAGTCGATAAATGGTGCTTGGCTTGTGGTGTGTGCTTCTTGTTAAATACTCTTACCCGTATCTGCTTCACATTTCTTTTTTAGATCTTACCTCCACTCAGGATACCCATGTAGTTTAAAGCAAGTTTCTCGGGTATGTTTGGGGTTCCCACAATGGGTGCACCTTCTTCAGCTCCCTTTATCTTCTTCTTTCCACCGGTCATAGGTGATGATCTAGCTTTGGACATCTAGAGACTCAGTAGATGAGTCTTATACCCTTTAAAGATCATGGCAGCACTTGGTAGTATTGTCTCCATACTACTTAGCATGATAGCTTGCCAAATATCCTCCCTCAAGAATTGAGCATAAGCTTATTCAATCGTATGGAATGGTTAAATCTATAGTACGTCACTCTGAACCTTGTCTAAGCAATCATTTAGCCCATCCAGAAAGGAATAGACTCTATCTTCTTGGATATTATCATTATAGATCTAGATATCCTCAGCACACTTCATTGGGTTTAGTCTCTGAAAGTCTATCTCCCTCTATAATCCTTGGAGATTGTTGTAGTATGATTCAATAGGTCCTCCTACCTACTTCATTTGAGCTACTTGCCTTTTTTGCTTGAACACCTAGGAAGTGTCTTATCCATAAAAAAAAAGTGATAACAATAGAGTTCCATACCTATTTGGAAGTTAGATATTGAATGAAGTTGCCAATCATAGATGGTTCCATTAAGTTTATCAGCTATCCTTTTACAATGGCATTCTTTGTCCTCTACTTCCAGAAAGTTGGATCTGTTAACTCAGGCTAAGAAGTGTCACTGAGGATATATTCAAGTTTATTTTTTCCCACTATGTACATCTCCATTACTTGAGCCCAAAGGGCATAGTTTTTTTCATCAAGTTTGATACTCATTTAGGTACTGAAGTTATCATGATTTGAAGCCTAATGGGGTTAGGGTCTAGGTCAATGCTTGTTGCATTTTCATTGATAATTCATCTAGCATAGCAGTAAAAGATTTCTCTTATGTCACCATTGGGTCTATCAATTTTGCCATTGTTCTTGGTTTTAGAGCCTTAGGATCATTTGCTTTGATACCATGTTAACAATAAGAATTTGAGAGTTGAATTAAGGGAATATTTTGTTCATATTTCTTCCTTCACGATACAAACATATATATAGCATTTACATGCATCTATATTTGGTAGTATAATCACTAATTTGTATCAATCATTCCTAATTTACATAAATTGAATCCTTGATTTCCTCCCTCAATCTTCTTACTTACTAATTTTGTAATTATTCTCTTTACACTATTCAACACTAGTAGTTCTTATGAGCATGCAAGTCATATTTTCAAGACCAATACTAGACATTTTTATGCATTCCCTCCTTCTAGTCTAAAATCTTCAATATTTACATTATCTTCTTAGATTTCTACTTCATCAATGTCATTCTCCTCTACAGTCTCTACTGCTATAAGCACTAGTCCACTACCTACATGACCCGTCTTGGGAGATTAGCTCTAACAAAGTTGTGGAGATTTAAACCATCTCTGAACATTTCATTAGTTGGTCTCTGTCTTTTGAAAATATCAAGTATTCTAAAGCCATAAACATCTCCATATGTTATTACCTCACCACCAACTCCATACTCTGCAATGCCAGTATATATTAATATCAGATTTAGTAAGAATGTCAATAGAAGAGAGTGTTTTCTCTTTTGGGTATGAAAGAATCAATCCATCACATATGTGTTCAAGTATTACATGCATAACTCATGCATAAAAAATGAAATATATTCATTTAATAAAAAGAAGTGTGAAAAGTTTCAATTGGAACCATATAGCTAATAGTTCCTTTTATCCCAATAAAGCTAGTTTGGCCTTGTGAAGAACTTAGGGATAGCAGTAGCCTTGCCAATCCAAAATCACCAACATGAGTAGTCATGTCATCATCAAGGAGTATATTGCTTGGCTTTAAATCATAGTGAACAATTTGCATTTCATAATTGTCATAAAGATAGTGCAATGCAAATGACACATCAGTTACTATCAGAAGTCTTTAAAGAAAGCTTAAATTCCTTGGCTAATTATTCCCATCTTCTTCAGGATGCAACCACATTTCCAAACTCTCATTTGCCATGAAGTCAAACACTAGAGCTTTAAAGTCGTCGCCCTTAAAATCAATGCTAGAGCAGTATGTCAAGAATTTAATAAGGTTTCAATGCCTGATGTTTTACAGTGCTTTGCACTCAACAATAAAGCTCTTAATAGCTCCATGTTGTTGAAGGTTTAGTACCTTTATATTAACTAATTTTTGTCCCAAGTGTTGTTCAAACTGCCTCTACCCACTGAGTCGGAACTACCATGTCCGATTAAGTTGCTTTTATGGAATCCTCTTGTTGCTTGTAGGAGTTCTTAGTATGAAATTTATGGAAGTCTTTTTATAATAAAAGGCTCTGAAGATGAAATCTTTTGTGACTTTCACCTATATAAAACATATGCTCACACTACCATTATGAAAAGCACAATTAAAGTTATGGTTGTGGCAAGAATTATGGCAATGGAAGAGTTTATGTTTTTCTTTTAGTTGACACGAGCATTTTGGCAGCCTCAATTCTGGGATACCTCCACAAAGATTGGTGTTTCCTATAAATGAAATTGCACTTAGATTCCTAAACACTCCCTTGGTTAGTACCTTACCCTTTAGACTAATAAAAGAGAGATTCAAAATTTACAGAGATAAAAGTTGCTCTATCCCTATCAAAATATTTCTTAATAAGTTATTTGTCGACATGTCTAAATGTTAGAGGCCTCTTAAGGAAGCAAAGGATAAAGGAATGGGTCCTTAGAAGAGGTTACCCTGTAAGTGAAGGCTTTCTAACATCAAACAATCACCTAATCCCATAGGAATTTCCCTTAACAATTTATTCTTCGTTACATCTATTTTGTTAATAATTTTCAATTTGCCAACATCAAAGGCAACCCACCGGTGAATGAATTTTTTGATAGGTTAAGGATGGTTAACATAGATGGAAGGCTATTGATCTGTTGCGGAAAGGCAACAGTCAATTTATTTTATAAAATGTCAAGAGCATATAGATGTTTGCACTTTAGGATGGTTTAAATTATGTTTCCTTCTAATGCATTTGTTAATAAATAAAGCTTATATAAATAAGTGATGTTGCCTATAAATGGTGGGAATTCTCTTGAGAGTAGGTTTGCATCTAAGCCAAATAGTTGTAGCTTTGCAAGCTTCCCAAAAGTTACAGGTATGCTTCTAAAGAAATAGTTTTCCTCTATGTCCAATCTATGCAAATTGATAAGATTTTTTACCTCTTCAATAATTTTTTTTAGTCTATTACGTCTGTAGACACCCAATTTCGGGATAATAAAATATGGATGTGACAAAGGACTCCAATGATGAAAATGTTATAAATAGGTCTTCAAAACTTAAATTTTGAAACCTCAAGAGTTTGAATGCATTTTTAAAAAGATTTTAATGGTTTTTTAAGGACTTAATTTTAAAACTTTTTATAATTAAAAGTTAAAAAAGATCAAAATTACATATCGGAATTACATAATTCTGATTAAAATTACACAATTCCAGTCGGAATTATACCTTTTCCATCCCTTTTTTTTTATTTTTTCAAAAAATAAAAATATTTTT
This sequence comes from Mallotus nudiflorus, assembly GCA_947683625.1. Classification (NCBI taxonomy): domain Eukaryota; kingdom Viridiplantae; phylum Streptophyta; class Magnoliopsida; order Malpighiales; family Euphorbiaceae; genus Mallotus; species Mallotus nudiflorus. The sequence continues at coordinate 118,439 of CANTUR010000875.1, read as the reverse complement.
CTTGAATTTTAATTGGCTAAAAATTTTCTTAAATTTATTTTTGGGATTTATCTAGATTTTTAGGAAATAAAATCCTTTTAAAATTGAAACTCTTTAGTATATAGGACCTAGTGTTTTTTGGCTTTTTCCTATAAAAAGAATGCATAAGCTCTTGGAAGGGGGACCTCTCTTTTCTGGGTTGAAGCTCTCTAGAGTTTTTCTTTTTTTTAGGCAGTACACAAAAAAAGTTTCTTTATCATTTATGTGTCTCTAAAGCAGGGAGCAATAGACCTTGGAGGAAAGAATAACAAGTTTTTTGAAGACCTACTTAACAAACAATGATGATTGATCTTAGTTTAAGGAGCCAACCACAGTTCATCCATAATCATCCTCTCCTTCTTTATTTTCTATTATTTTTTATTTTTTTATTTTGTTCCTATTGAATTTTAGCTTTACTTAATTTTATTGTTATTTTATTTATTTGCTAACCATTGTTTATTTTTGTGTTAGTGATTATGGAGGGGATCACTTAATGAGTTTACTCAAAGAATAAAATCCATAAAGGTCCATAGAATGCCATGGATGGAACCTTTTAGCTAAACATAGTTTCTAGGTTTTTATTTAGTTGTTTATCATTGTTTTAATTTTATTTATTTTTTTTGGATTGTATTAATTTTTTTCTTATTATTTTCAATATCTCTTTGTAATAGCTCCAATAGTTGGAATAATGAAATTTGGTGTGTGTGCTTGTGTGTTTTATTTTAATTAATTGATTAGAAAAATTAAGGTTTTGATTGGGTAATTCATTATAATTAATGGCTATAGAGAGAATTAGGGTTTTTTTATTCAAATTGGATTAGATTTAAGTGGTTAGAATTAGGGTTGTTCGTTAATCATTTTATTTATTATTCATGGTCACTTTAATTAAATTAGGGTTTTTTAGAAGAAATAAGTTTAATTAATTATTGGATCTTTTTTTTGATTGTTTTTTATATTTTTATTATTTTTGGGTTTGTTTGGTTATGTTTATGTGTTTTGGGCCCTAAGCTTATGATAGGCCTTAACTCATTTAAATAAATTTAGGTCTAGATTTTAATTAATTGAAATGAATTTTAGGCTCATAATTAAGTAGATTTAGGTTAGAGATAACTTAGGCCTATTTAGTTAATTTAGACATAAGCCTACTTAATTTAATTAATTTAGTCTTAGCCCATTTAATTTAAGTATTTCCATAATTTGTAGACTTAAGATCACTTTAGAATTAAAACATTTAGAATTAGGTCCATTAATTTATATACTTCATAATTTGTAGATTTAACCCCATTTTTAGAATTAAAATACATAGACTTAAGTTCATTTAATTAAAATTAAATAGTAATTAGGCTCATTAGTTTTTAGGTTCACTTATAAATTAAAACATTTAGATTTATCCTATTTAATTAAAATCAATGTAGATTAGACTAACTTAAGGACTGTGAATTTAATGAATGCATTATTTACATGTATTTTCCATGACTAGTTTGCCTGGAATTGATTCTTTTAATAAGGGTTTATATGAAATTGCATGTAAATAGAGGGTAAGATAGTAATTCATAAAGCAATTCTAAATGCACACAAGCCTTAAAGAAGTTAGTATTCTATATCCAGAATCTCCTGGTTGTGGTGATGACTTTCTTTTAGAGAATCGAGTACCACCATTTTTTGATTTATCTCAGTTATTACCCTAGGTGGCGACTCCTCATTTCCACGTCATGTCTTTGTGACAGTGGTTAGTGTGTTCTTTAAAGCCCTGAGCTCAAATAGTGTCACGGTTACTAAAATCTTGGGAGTGTGCTAAACCCTGCCGTCTACAGCGTCCTTTGTACACATCAGTCAGTTTAGTTGACAAATTGCCTATAGAGTGAGGTAGTACACCACCAAAATTGTTATCATCAAAAAATAATATTTCTAGATTGTCGTAGTTTGACAAAGATGTTATGAAACTCAAATCTTGAGTTTTATTCTCTCAGAAAATTATTTACCAAATTATATTTTTGAAGAGCATTCAACTCTCCTCAATTTATTGGAATTTTTCATTCTAAGAAGTTCCTGGAGACGTCAAGGATCTCAAGCTGAGAAGCTTTGAACAATGAAACTAGAATAGTTCCATAGAATTTATTCATGCCGATTTCAAAAATTTATAGTTTTGGAAGAGTGAGGCTGATATTTTCTTAGAGTCTATCATTCTGTTGATTATCTATAATAGAAAATATGTTGATCGATGAGATATTGTAAAGTGTTATTGGAACTACACCAGAAAATTTATTGAGTCTGATAGCGAAGACAACTAAGCTTGATAATTGTCCCAACTAACTTGGAATACTTCCCTGCAAATTATTAGAATCCAAAAAAAGTTTTTTAATGGCAGAAATGTTTCCAAGGGAATATGGGATCTCTCCTGTGAGATTATTAATATCAAGCACAAGTCCTACCAACTTCTGTGGGAATTTCTCTATGGAATTTGTTGTTGCTAAGACTTCCATTTCTTAAAAACGTGAGATTGCCTATGTAAGGAGAGATGGTCCCTAACAAGTTCAGACCAGGCAGGCTCAAAGTTATAACTCTTTGATGTTTATGGTTGCATGTAACCATTTACATGTATAGAAATGCATTGAATCATTCCATGAATTCAACGTTCCATGTGGATCGTCAGATATCTTGGCTTTTAACTCCAAATGTGCAAGCTAATCTGTCTCATTTCCCGTATGACCAAGACAAAGAGCAGGTTTCAAGCATAGCATGCCAATGGAAAATAGAAAAATAATATGAACAAAAATATGAAGGATTGAATGCCAAAGTGTCCAAATCACCATTTGTACAAGCTTGAAGTTGAATATGAAATATATGTGTTTTTTTTAAGTGATGGATGTTCTTATTGATATTTTGTCAGAATGGCAAAGTGAAAGATCTCCAGTATTTATAAGAAGTTAGGTTAACAAATGGTCTAGTTTTGATAAGACCATAATTGGATTAAATCTAGTCCACCATGTAAGCATTTATTTATTAATAATAAATTACGAACGTTCTAGTTTGAGAGTGACTGCTAAATGCATTAAAATATAATCTATTTACAGGATCATATATTCAGTTGTTATAAATAAAAGTTGTACCACTAAATTTTTAGAAATGAAAAAATCAGACAATTATAATTAATTTTTCTTTTAATTATGGACCATTTGAGATAAATAGTTTCTCATTTTATTCCTTTATGGCTTGTAAGTCATAATTCCTTATCCTAGTCTTGTAGAAATTGAGTGAGCATTTGAAAGTAACACATCATGCGACATTGAAAGTCTTCTGGTCCATTTACAGGTGTGAAACCATACCTTTTTTCAAAAAATGACAAATCTTTTAGGAAAAAAGTCCATATAGTTATGCTCAGGATGTAGGTCCAGTTATAAGGATTTTTCCATGTATCCTTGTGTATTGCCTCAAATTTTCTATAATCATATTGATTTGATTGATTCCATTTATGCTTCATCATTACTCTTAGTATCTTTATTAGTTTTAGCAGCTGACATGGTTATGCTTAAACATGATTTTGATAAAGCCACAACTAAAACTATTGATGGCGCAAAACAGTACCATGGTTGAGCCGTCGCATTATTTCACTTAAGTGAGGTCTCGAGTTTGAGTCCTAATGTATGCAGTCTCATTGAATTAGTTATTGGGAGACCTTTACCACCCTTGTGGTTCTACATGGATTGAACTAATTAGTTAGAATCCAATGGATTTTGAACACCAATAGTTTGGACCAAAAAGATGTAAAGAAACTAGGGTGAGCTAAAAAAGTTCAAGAATGATAGGTTTAGGCTCTAAAATTTTAGAGTAAATATTGATAATTTCCACCCTACTAAGCATCTGACAAACACTCCCATGAATGATGGCTATCAATCCCACTCACACCAATTCATCTACCAGCAGCTTTACAAAACAAGACCTAAGTAACCTTAGTAACCTAATCCAACAATGAGCCACTTACATTGTATGAGCACTAAAATCCAAATTATCATAATTATCCAAATCATTAGCAAAGAGTAGCAACAAAATTCTAGTCTTAATTAGGTATGCATCATTAGCATCTTCCTAACAAGCCTCAAACTCTACCAAACACAGAAATGTATATGCTTTTTTCATAAAAGTTTTGCTCACATATATCACCTATGTGAGCAAAACATGACAAGTGCATGAGTTATTAATATCGCATTTTATGGCATTATGATGCATCAACCTCAATGTTTCTATTTTAGTTAGATGTTTCATAATCAATCTTTCTACCCACACCACAGTAGTTGTCATTTCACTCTGAGGTGGAGTAAAGGATTTGATCATCAAATAAACATGACCTTGGAATACCTACCAAACAAATTTACACTCAAAATGTGAGTTTGGGAACATGTATGGATTATTATGTGATTTACACAAAGGACGAGCATGATCCCATGTTGTTACAGCCATATGTTCACACTACATAAGCATGTAAACAATTTAAAAGATAAAATGGTACGTAGAATACGTGCTAGTTCTAAATGAATAAGGTTGTATTAAAATTTTTGGACACATTCTACCAAATGCCAATAGTGACCTTCAAAGCTTAACTTCCTAATCAATTAACCTATTACTAGTACAAAAGAATATTGTGATCAAAATTTGTAAGGGCATGGATCATGAATTGTAGTACAAATAGATATTGTTCCCATAAAAATTGAATATTTATTATTAATGTTTTTAGTTATTATCATAACTAGCAAATAAAATTAAATGAGTAAAGAAAACAATAATGAAATTATAAGTAACTAAAACTTAAAAGAAAATCAATTAATCAAAATTAGAGCTTGAATATTGTTTCATTATTCTAGATCAATCATTAACAACTTAGATAGATCATGACCCGACTGGGGAAACTCAAAGATAAGATCATGGCTAAAGAACCTAGCACCTTTGCTGAGGTAATGGCTATGGCAATAAAGATAATAAAGATGGATGAAGATAGGAGGATGCAACGGGATGACGAGAAGGCACCTATCATAAAAGATGAAAGGTCAAAACCAAAAAGGCCCAAATTCCAAAGAACAAACTTCAGAAACCTGATAGAAGGGTTTAAAAAGGAGGCAAAGAAGTATACACCACTAAACACCTCCAAATCCAAAATCCTCATGTGGATCAGACAAAGTGGCTTAGGCATAACTCCAGCTAGAAGGCTGAGTCCAACTAGGAGGGCTATACAAGATATGAGGTACTACTATTAATACCACCAGGTCTATAGGCACGAGACCAGGACATGCCAAGAATTGAAGAATGCTATAGAAAAATTAATACATAATGGGAAACTCGACAACTTCACTAACATGACTAGAAGGTACAGAGACTCAAATGATCAAGATAGAGATAAGCCAAAGCCAAAGAAAGCTCATAATAAAGTATCTAGAGTTATCAACATGACTGTCATAGAAGAGGAGATTGAAAGTAAGCCTAAAAGAACTCAGAAGGAAGAAGGCCCCACCTTTGAAAGGAAGCAAACCATCACATTTGGTTCAGACGATGGGAAACACATATAGCATCCTTACAATGATGCCTTAGTGTTGAGTGCCTTCATCAATAACTACTTAGTAAAAATATTGTTGATTGATGATGACGGTGCTATCAATGCATTCTCTTATAATGCCTACAAGGCAATATGAGGTTCTACCACTGATTTGAAAGCTATTCAGAATCCTATTACAAGCTTTTACGATGGAACCACACAATAAATGGAACTAGTAGAGTTAATGTTAGAATTCGGTGACTAAGATACTAGGCATGTTAAAGCTATCAAAGCCATATTTAATGTGGTAGATCTTTCTCTTGCATACAATGGCATCATAGGCCGACCAATCCTTTATGAAATTGATGCAGTCATAAGTATCAGGCGTCTGACTATAAAGATTCCTCTTGAAGGTCGAGCCAACATAAAGACCAACATATGGCTAGATAATGCTATCAGCTGGCTGTCAAGCCCCGGATGGAAGTGTTCCATCTAGAGTCGGTTGATCAGGTCTAGACCTTATAACTCGCTGAAAGGAATATAGTTAAAATCGGCAATGAGCTTAATAATGGAGTTAAGTGGGGAATAAATAGGGTCCTCATCAAATATTCAGGCAGCTTTGCCTCTAAAGCATCTGAGATTATTGGGGTAGATCCTCAGATTGCATCACATAGCCTAAATATTAAGCTAGGAGTTAAACCTATTATTTAGAAAAAGAGGAACTTTGTATATGAAAGATAGAAGGTGATCACCAAGGAAACAAAGAAATTGCTACAAGTTGAATTCATTAAAAAAAGTGACACACCCAGAATGGGTAGCTAATGTGGTGCTGGTGAACAAGTTAAATGGGAAGTACAGAATATGTATGGATTATACTAATCTCAATAAGGCTAGTAGACTCAATTGCTTATCATAACTTGTATAGCTTTGTGGATGCTGCTCAAGGATACCATTAGATCCCAATGAAGAATGAGGATTATGAGAAAATATCGTTTATCACTCACGAAGGCCTTTATTGCCATAAAGTTATGCCCTTTGGACTAAAGAATGTTGGAATGACATACCAAAGGCTAATGAACCATGTATTCCAAGATCAAATTAGAAAAAATGTAGAAGTATATTTCAATGACATCATTATCAATAGCCAACATACAGAGCAGCACTTCGATGATCTTGACCAAATCCTTCAATTATTGGATCAATATCATATTAAGCTTAATCATGAGAAGTATGTTTTTAGGGCTAAAAATGGGCAAATTCTTAGGATTCATGATATCCCATAGAGGAATTGAAGCTAATCCATAAAAGATAGAGCCCATACTTAAAATGAAAGTTGTGACATCATTAAAGGAGCTCCAAAAGCTAAATGGCAGAATAACAGTTTTAGGGCATTTCATCTCCTATTCAGGAAAATGGTGTCTACCACTATTTCGAGCCCTAAAAAATTCCAAGGAGTTTGTTTGGAATGAAGAATGTCAAGCAACTTTCAAAGACATCAAGAAGTTCCTATCCTCTCCACCTCTCCTCAACAGGCTAGTCCCCAGAGAATTTTTGTACCTATACTTCTCTATCAGTCAAGATTCAATTGCATCAGTACTTATTAGGGAGGAAAGAAGCCAATAAAATCATATGTACTACATCAGTAAAATACTTAGGGGTTCAGAAGTCCGAAATCCTAAATTAAATAAGTTAGCTATGACTTTTATACACTCATCCTGAAAACTAATGCATTACTTTTAGGCTCACTCAATCATTGTAAAATCCAGCTTCCCACTAAGGAAAATCTTACAAAGACCTGAGACATCCGGTAGTCGATATTACTCTGAGAATTCAACATCAGTTATGAACTTTGGCAATAGATCAAAGCCTAGACCCTAGTAGACTTTGTACAAGAGATGACAATAGAAGACTTCATCCATTTTGAATGCCTAAAGTGGAAATTATATATAGACGAAGCCTTGTCCATCCGATGAACTGACGCTAGAGTCATTCTCAAAGGGCCATACAAAGTCACTATCAGATATGCAGTTCAAATGAAGTATAAAGCCACTAATAATGCAGCCAAGTATAAAGCACTCATCACATTATTGAAATTAGCTATAGAGGTCAGAGCCAAGCATCTCAAAAAAACATACCAGATCAAGGATCTAAGCATCACCATGTACATTGCTAAAGAAGCTTGAGCATGATCGGAGATAATGGGAAATAATCCAAATTCCTAGAAGTGAAAACTTAGTTGCTATCTCGCTAGCCAAATCAGTGACAGAAGATAATCAAACATTTAAAAAGCTTGAGCTTACTGAGGAATTAATGAAGCCAAGCACCAAGGAGGCAAAGATCATGGATATCTAAGAAGTAACAAAACGAATGAATCCAACCATTCAGTATCTCAAACATGGGGTACTCCCACAGGATAAATTAAAGGCTTAGAAGTTAAAGTTAAAAGTCATGCACTGCTCCATGCATAATAGGGAACTTTGCAAAAGGTCTTTCTCACATCCGTGGTCCAAATGTGTATCACCAAAGGAAGGAAATTACGTGCTTGGGGAAATTCATAAAAGGATTTATGGAGCTCATGAATCTCATCATTTACTAATTAAAAAAGCATTGCTCTAGGGTTACTATTGGCCCACCATGTCCCAAGATGCTTAGAAGTTGGTTTAGGAATGCCACAAATGTCAACAATTTGCTCACCTCAGCCATAAGCCTTCTAATACTCAGCATCTTATCAGAAATTCTTGGCCTTTCATAGTATGGGGAATGGACATCTTAGGCCCATTTCCTATTTTAACCTCCCAAAAAATGTTCTTGATTATGGCCATAAATCACTTCACCAAGTGGATGGAAGTTGTAGTTATCCTAACTATTACTGAGACCTGGATTCAACACCTTTTTTGGAAAGAAATCATCTATAGATTATACATACCACACACCTTGTTAACAGATAATAGGAAGCAATTCAATAATGAAAAATTCAGATAGTCCTATTATGATCTTAATATAAAGCTTTGATTTACTTCTATAGCTCATCCACAAACAAATGGCTAAACAAAAGTCACCAACATGATCATCATACAAGGTCTAAGGTAGAGATTAGATGAAAAGAAAGGAAACTAGGTTGAAGAACTTAACAATGTCATTTGGGCATATAGAACAACACCTGAAACCTCTATATGAGAAACACCTTTCAGACTGACTTATAGGATGGATGATGTAATCCCAGTGGAAATCTAGTTGGTAAGCTACCAGGTAATCGAGAATCTAGATCAAGGTGTCACCAACATCAATGCTTGGATATGCCTAAACGTAGTTGAAGAGAGAAAAAAAATGAGCATCCATTAAGGTAGAAGCCCAAAAATAGAGGATCATGGAGTATCATAAAACATGTCTCACCAAAATAATTTAAGGTTAAAGTCTGGGTACTCAAAAGGGCTAACATTGGAAAAGGCAACTCCAACATAGGAAGGTCCTTACCAAGTCATTAAGAAGATGACTAAGGGGGCATACAAGATCAAGGATGAATAAGGAAAAGAACTACTTGAATACTGGAACTCAGAAAACCTCATAAAGTACTATTAATAAAACCTATTTAGAGTATAGCAAGTTTGAGAAATAAAAATACATACTTTATTCATTATTGAAAATATTGCACTGCAAGGATAAATCTTTAAAATTATTTTACAAACCAGTCTTAGACCTAAGAGGAATAATCCCAACATTGGGATGGAGTTCAACATCTTATAAAAACTAAGATTTAAGGATCAAAGTGGATTTGGCTCCAAAAGAAGTAGCTTCGGAAATATAATTTTTTAATAACTTGAGGATTTTAAAAGTAGACTTAGAAGTAACATCTTTAGTCGCAACCAGCCGAGCCAAATCATTAGGAGTTATCTTATCCATATCAAAAAAATCTAAATTTGAACGCTGAGCCGACAATACCCTCTGATACTCAAACTTCCAGGCCTTAAGAAATCCCTTTACCATCTTCTAATAAGTTCTCAGGTCATTTCCCCGAGATTTCTTTTCATTGGCCAACTCTTTTCTCAAAGTCTCAAGCTTGGCATCCTATGTCTCAATCCTTAATGTGAGCTAAGCTTGTGAATGCTCAAACTCTTGGACCTTCTTTAAGCTTACTTTAGTTTCTGACTTGAACTTTGCGCTATCAGTCTCGATGAGTTTCACGGCACATTTAGCTGCATCCATCTTCTTCTCATAGTTGATCACAATGGTACTGACCTTAGCCTCCTTAATATTGTACTCACTATAAATGATGAAATAATTATCCTTTACCAGCAGTAACCCTTGAGCCATTTGATAGACAAGTGTAGAAAGATCAAAATATAGAGACATCTATAGGAATGATTAATGTAGTGAAGATCATATAGGTTACCTCTAAGGCATAGGTAATCAACGAATTAAATAGCTCATTCCTCCCCTCATCTTGCCACCTCTAGATGTTATCTGGCAACTGCAGAGACTTGGTATAGTGATCCCTAACTTATAAATTAGAGACGTTAGCAGGCTTTACCTTAGAAAATATCCATTTTTTCATATCCAAGCATCTAATGAGCTTGGGACATTTAATAAACACCTCCTCCCTAAGTTGTTCCTCGTCACCCAACTCCCCACTCCATAAGTACTTTTTAGGAAGCTCAGACATTTCCTTATAAAGGTCACCAAGCATAACTTTGCCTTTATTACTCAAGTATTAATCAACATGAGCCTTCGAGGTCTTCATATCCTAGTAAGATGTTCAGTTGGATGTGTAGCATGCTCTTCGAGCTCCTAATCTAAAAAGATTCCACCCGCAAAAGCAAAATAGTTAGCTATCAACAAATAAAAAGAAAGAAAAAAGTCAAAATATATCTTTAGAATCTTAGAATTTACCACAAACATCTATGTGTTCAAGGCAAACTCTCTGAAGGTATCTCCAAGATAGATTCTTAGTAGACGTTCCATTGGCTATACCATAGAGATGAAGCCTCAGCACCAACTCAGTATCTTCTTAGGATAACCTTAAAGGATGCTTCATTTTATGACAACCATCAACCCACATTTTTCGGATATCAATGAAATATAATGGATGTTTAACTATAAAAAATATATGCCTCCATTTCTTGTGAAGGTCTGGAAGCTTAACAAAAAGACTATGGTTCAGAACTGCTAATAAAGAAAACATTAGCTCTATTTTTTTTCTTATTCAGACTATACATGTACCGGAGAACGTCTAGATCTAGCTCTCTACCCTCCTTATACATTAATTCTATAAATTCAGTTAAAAGTCAATAACTATTAGGGTAAAGTTAGTCGAGAGCGATGTTATATTTATTTAAGAAATTCCTAATGAAAGCATCCAAGGGAAATTTCAACCCCCCCTTTAACTAATCGAAGTATATCACTAGTTTCTACCAATCTAATAGAGGAGGATGAACCTTGAAGTTCTTATCTACAGTAAGCAAGACAAAATCTTAGGGAATGCTAAAACATCTCCTATACCATTTGAGTATATTATCATCTATCCTAGATACAAAAAGATCTAAAATAGTTTTCTCTCATGGAGCCATGGATCCTATTGAGTAGAAAAAAAAAAGAAGATAGAATGGGGAAGAGACTTCACCTAGAAGGAAGAAAGCAAGTTTGTAGAAAATGTAAAGGAAAATAGCGCAGAGAAAACTTGAGAGAAAATTAGCAAGAAGGAGACAACATAAAAGCAAAAGGGCAACTAATAAAAGGACTAACCTATTTAAAGAGGAGCAGAAAGTTCTATAATGACCACTACTGCCCTTACAGTTACTTACATCTCTCTCGTGCAATATTAAGGGTATTTTAAGGAAAAAAAAAAAGCCCACTAATTGAGCAGTTATCATTGTGGCAGCTAAAATGTCTCATCTTCTGACAAACAAATAGACATGATAATTACACAATTTGAAATTCAAAAGAATGCCAAAAGACATGGCGATTGATAATCCCTCTCATCCCGTTGCCAGCTGTCCTTTTTATCGGCACTCGGGCTGAGATTCTAATGCATCGAGATTCTAAGTCCAATGACTGAAGTTTGCATCCTTAGGTCACTTTAATAGTACTGAGGTTTGGCACTTAGGCCACACTTCCAATGCACCAAGATTCTAGATCCAATGACTAAAACTGGCACCCTCAAGTCACTTCGATAGTACTGAGGTTCAGCACTCAGGTCACGCTTCTAATGCACCGAGATTCTATGGCACTCAGGTCATGCTTCTAATGCACCGAGCATCAAACCCCAGCAATAGCTAATTCCATCAAGTCATTTCTATAATACTGATGGGTTAATCCCTCAGTTCATTTCTATAACACCGAGCATCTTTTATTGCAAGTTTTATGCATCTAAGTCCAGCTGGCACCAAATGACTATGATATTTTAATACAGTGATTCCAAGACTCAGTACTAAGCATCATTTCTTTCTCCATAACTGAGGCTGGCCACCTCAGCCCACCCTTCTACATCGGATGCAATTACACAAAAAGTCTCTCTCCAGGCAAAGGAATCAATTTTTTGAATTATTCATCACCCTGCATTTATTAAACCCAAATACATCGAATATAAATATCCAAACATACTTTCAAGGGGGATTCTTGTTACCCCATATACATATTATTATTTTGCTAATGGTTTATTCTCCTATACAAGGGTTACTTTCATATGAAGAATGCCCAAATCAGATAGGAGAAGGATTCCCAATTAAGGAGACTCTCGGACATAAAGAAATACTCTCCAAATAGGTACAAGACTTTCATAAAAAAAAGAATCATATTCCTCTCAAATTTGAGCATCACTATCACTATAAATAGGATTTCATATCTCTCATTCTCATTCATTATATTCTCTCATACTCTTTACTCTTTAAACTTCCTCTCTACATTCTCTGACTTAAATATCGGAGAATTTGTAAAAATCTTTTCCACCTCTCATCTTACCTTTTGTTAATTCATTATAGGACAAACTTAAAGGTTCCAAAAATAAGTTATCAATATATATATATATATATATATATATATATATATATATATATATATATATATATATATTGATAACTTATTTTGATGACAATTGTATATAATAATACTAATTATAATATTTCCTGACAAGTTGTTTCTTGAAAGGTGAACGTTTGTCTTTATTGAAGATACATTTAGGCATGTCCTACTCTTGTAGAAATTAGGTGAACGTGTGGAAAAAGTCTTGCGGTGAAACCATACATGGTTCTCCAAAGCTTCTTCAAAGTACATTAAAACATTTCAAATAGATGTGCATGCCTACGAGCAGAAAATGACAAATCTTTGGATCCAGATTTAAGAATTAATTCAAGGGTGAAATACTGTTTTGCTATATTATATTATTTGGTATTAGACATATAAAATTTATATTATTCTCCTGTCTATTTTGTAAAATTATAATATTTATCCCTTTTATTAAATTTTTTGTTATAATTACCATTAATTAACATAAAAATTATCAAGTAAATACTATTTGCCCCCTCTATTTAAATATACTATATTATTTGCTTCTAATATTTGGAATTTATATTTCTATTATTAAATTAATTTTCTTAAAATTTAATAATCAAATGATAACTATATCTGTAGACGGCGGGGTTTAGCACACGTCCAAGATTTTAGCAACCGCGACACTATTTGAGCTCAGGGCTCTAGAGAACACACTAACCACTGTCACAAAGACATGACGTGGAGATGAGGAGTCGCCACCTAGGGTAATAACTGGGACAAATCGAAAAGGTGGTACTCGATTCCCTAAAAAAAAGCTAGTACCACAACCAAGAGATTCTAGATATGGAATACCAACTTCTTTCAGTCTTGTGTTCATTTAGAATTACTTTATGAATTACTATCTTATCCTCTATTTACATGCAATTTCATATAAACCCAAAAACAATAAACTCTAAGGTAAACTAGTCATGAAATATACAAGTAAATAATGCATTCAATCACATAACCCCTAAGTTAGTCTAATCTACATGGATTTTAAATAAATGAGTTAAAGTCTACATGTTTTAATTAAATAATGATCTTAAATCTACAAATTATGAAAAAGACTTAAATTAAGTGAGCTAAGTCTAAATTAATTAAATTAAATTAAGTGGGTCTATGTCTAATTAACTAAATGGGTCTAAGGATATTTCTAATCTAAAATCTAATTAATTATGGACCTAAAAAATATATTTTAATTAATTAAACCTAATTAATTATTAAATGATATGGGCTAAAAGAATTATCTAAACTTAAATAAATAAATCAAGGCCTAAAGTGGGCTTAAGATCCAAAACACACAAAAATAATAAATAAGCTCAAAAACAAATAAAAAAACATAAAAAAAACAATTAAATAAGATCAAACAAATAATTAAATTTATTCCTTACTAAAACCCTAATTTTTATTAATATGCAACTTAAATTAATCTACTTCCTCCATTGATTTTAAATGATTACCAAATTGAAACTTAATTTTACTAACCAATTCAATCAAAATAAACATACAACCACCTGGATAATTTCATTACTCTCACTATCAGGGCTATTACATTAATTTCTAAAACAAGTAATAAAAAATATAAAAATAAAGAATAAAAATAGAGACAATAAAAAAATAAAAAATAAAACCCTAGAAACTAAGTTTCTATGGGACTTTATCTATAGTCTTCTGTGGATTTTCAATAAAATTCACCTTCCTCATATGATCGCCATGTGTTTTCCTCCACAATCACCATAAAAAATAATAATAATTAATGAATAAATAATGATAAAATAAATAGAATAATAAATAAACAAATAAATAAATAAATAGAAGAAGAAGAAGAAGAAGAAGAATATGATATGCTTATGAATGATTAGGGTGTTCCTCAGATTTATGATTCACCATTCTTGATAGGTCTTCGAATCTTTTTTTCAAAAAATCTTTCACGAGTCTTGAATTAAACATTGAATAAAAAAGGAATTTTAGTAAAAAATTCAAAAGAAATCACAATTTTTCTTGCTTCTCCTCTTCCTTACACCTTTCTCTCTATTTCTTTTCCTCCCTTTTCACGCTTTTTCTCCTCTCCTTCTTTTCTACGCTTCCTCTTTTTTTTCTTTTTTTTTCCTGCTTCCCTTCCTTTCTTTTTATAGTAGAACCAGAAAATATAACCCTAATCCTAATGTGATTCTAATTCCTAAAGTGTATTTAGAAATTTTAAACCAATTAGGAATGAATTAATCAGGAAGTTTAAACCAATTTGGATTGAATTAATTATGAAGTTTAAACCAATTAAAACACTAAATTGGAAGTAATTTAGAAATAGGAAAACGGAAGAATTCAATTCCGACCGAGATTGTGTAATTCCGATCAGAATTATACAATCCCAATCGGAATTATGGAATTCCGACGCTCTCTTTTTTTTTAACATTTAATTACAAAAAGGTCCCCGAAAAAATTTAAATTTTGCAATTGGATCCTAAAAAGAACTTTGCGATTTAGTTCCTGAAAATATTAAATCCTTCCTTTAAAAGCCCATAGAATTTTTTAAGGATTAAGTTTCGAAGACATTTTCATCATTTGAGTTCTTTGTTACATTCATAACATATCATCCTGAAATTGGGTATCTACAATATCATTTACATAAAAATATAAAATTCTTAATTTTAATTTATATAATGAAATTTTTAATTAAATATCAATTAATTCGTATTAGTTTTAAAATATTTCCATTTAAATAATAACTTAAAATATTTATGTTGTATTAAAAAATTTAATAAAATAAATTCTCTTTTTAATCTTGATTTTTAATTTTAATTGTTAGTTTCAATTGTTGGGTATAGAAATAAAATTATTTAAAATTATTAATTTTATTCATAAATATAATTTATTTACTCAATAATCTAAACTAACAATTCAAAAAAAATCAAGTTTCTGCGCATAGCTACTGGCCAATGCCCAAAATGCAGCAGTAGCAGATAACAAGGTTTGTTGTTGTTGTTGTTATTTGTTTGATTGGGTCTAATTTATATACACAAAATAAATGAATCTGTTACTGTATCTGAATTTTGGTTCTAGTTATTTTTGTGGATGCAAAAATTAGTTTGTGTCCATCTGGACAACGTGGTGGCTGATGGTAAAAGGGCTACAGCAGTAGCAAAACCAGCGGAGAAGGTGATTGAGATAAGTCTTGATGCTGAGAAAGAAGTTGTAGAGAAGCTGGAGAAGAAGGCCGTCGACAAGAAGAAAGAATTGGATCGATCGCCAAAGAAAAAAGTTAGGCTCGCTCTGATTTGTTATTTATTTGTCTTTTGTAAATGTAGAAAGTGGGCAAGAAGAATAGAATGGTCATGTACTCTGCATCAAAATCAATTCTGATGCTGCTGTTTCTCAACTGAGGGGTCAGGTTGGTGTTGGTATTGTTGTGAGGGATAGCGGTGGGACAATGATCTTCTCCGCTGGGAAAATTCTCCATAGCTGCAGTGCTATTCAACTGGCTGAGACATCTACAGTTTGGCACGGTATTCAGTTGGCTACTACTTCTGCATATCGACATATCATCTGCGAAACTGATTCCCAATTAACAGTTCATAATTTGAATAGTTCTTGTTCTGGCTTGTCCTTGCATGATCTGATTGGTGGTGATATTCTTCATAGTGCTAAAAGCTTTGAGTCTGTGCAGTTCTCCTTTGTTCGACGTTCAGGCAATCTTGTAGCTCACTCTTTAGCAAAACTAGTCTTAACTCAGGGTCAAGATTTTATCCTTTGGAATACTATTCCAACCTCTGTTGATCCTGCTGTAATGCAAGGTTCTTTGAGTTTCAAAGGAAAAAAAAAACAAAACAAAAAAAAAAAGAGAAAGGGATCTTGAGTGCTTATGATAATTAGCTTTTTTAATTGTTTCATTTGTGCGTGTGTTCGTGTTTTTTTTTTTTTTTTTTTTTGTCAAGAAGACTTTTTTAATTTAAGTTGCGTTGCGTTGGACCAATTCTCCTCTTGTGATTGTCCTGACAACTTAGTTCTAACAAACTTGATGGAAACTTGAACCGTCTGTCGTGAATTATTTCATCGGTTGGTCATGAAGCCTCAAGAGTAGAATATTACTCGGGCCATGCAGAATCTCTGAATTAAGGTTTATCTTTTTTGATTGAGTAACAATTAGAAAGTATCGACGCTTCAAAAGGGTTACAATGCCGTACATTCTTCCAACACTGGCACTTTTGCTCGATACGTGTCAGATTAAAATTTTTTTAAGGAGATATTCTCAAATATATATATATATATATATAAGAAAAAATGAAGTATATTTGAACCTTTTTAAATTTAATACAAATAATAATTTGATTCACTAAATTTATGAATAATTTAACAATTAACTCTATAATTAATTTTTAACTAATTAACCAATAAGTTCAACAAAATAATTAATTATATATAGTACCATATAGTGATTTAAATTTTAAAAAATAAAAATGGATGTATTCAAAATTTAGCTTTACTATAGCTATAAAAAAATTTATGAGAAAATTACATTTTTTTTTTCTTTGAAATTTGACCTAATTTATATTTTTCTCCATCTTATTTAAAAATTGAATGTTTACATTTTTCAATTTTAATTTCATCACCATATAAACTCATCCATTAACTTTTCTATTAGTTTTTTTTTAATTGAAACACATTTAACTTTCTATATTTTTATAAAGAATAAGTACAAAAAAGTACCCACGATTTAGCAATTTTCACTTTTGGACTTCTGGTTTTTTAGTAATACTTTAATACCATGTGCTATCCATTATTAGCAAATTTAAGTCAAATTCGCCGACACTATTAACTACGATGACATGAATGATGATATGCTGACATGGATGCTGACATTGTGATATGGATGTCAATATGAATGTTGATGTTCGCATCCACATCGGAATCCACATCATCACAGTTAACAATGTTAGTGAGTTTGGCTCAAATATACTAACGGTAAATATTACAATGTACTTAAATGTCAAAAAAAATTACAAACTCAAAATGAAAAAGCACTAAATCACAAGGTAGTTTTTTTATTTCCCTTTTTGTAAAAAAATAAAACAATTTAATCTCAAAAGTTCTATTAAAATAAAATAATTGTTTTAAATTTAAAATTCTTTTATTTTTAAATTGTTCTAAATTTAAAATTTCACTCTAATTAAAACTTTAGATATGTATCAATAAATTAATCAAAAATCAAGCTAAAACTTTGATAAATTTATAAATTTTCATAAATTTATTTTATACTCATTCATTTACTTAATTTTATTTATTTTTTATTTAAAATTAGTATTTATTTAAAACTAAAGTAATATATAAAAATAAATCACTTTTTTTTACTAAAAGCTGGAAATTAGAAATTAAAAAACGTACTCAAGTATCTGAACTAGGTTGACACACTTTTAGCATTAGCATCATGCTTCCAAAAATTCAAAATTAAATTAAATTAAAAAGAAATAATGTGTTACAAGAAGAGAGGAAACAAAAGCCAAAACAAACTGATCTAACTAAACCTATAAATAGATCTTCTATTAAAATCATTACAAAGAGTATTATCACATAAAGAAGGAGCTAAATTTTTAGTGTAATCCCCAAAAAATTTGCAGATATAAAACAAATAATATTGACTAATACTCCATTAATTAAAAAAATGAGGGAAAGAAACAAAAGGATGGTAAAGAAGGAGAAAATAAAAATAAAAAAGAGAAAATTGAAAACATAAGGAGAGAAGGGAAAAATAAAAATAAAAGAAAAAAGAAAAAAGGGAAAAGAAAAAAATTGAAATCCCACTAAAAAAAGAAAAAAAAGGCCATGAAAGAAAAATTCTAGGTGCATGTGTGTAATTAATGAAAAAGTTGGGATTTTTTGTTTAGATAATAATAGTTTGAGAATTTTAGGTAAATTTCTCTACAATATATCATATTAGAACAAGAATAAATGCATAAATAGTGTCTAAAATTTTTCGCTTTTTTTATTTTGATGTTCAAATAAATTTTTTTTTCAATTAGATATTTCAACCTAGAAAAAATTTTTAAAATGATGTTTCTAACATATTTTACAAAATAAAGTTCTTATATGTTTTATTTTAAATAATAAATTGACTTAAATACCATTCTTTTGTATTAAATATTACTTTGTTTGTTATTCTAATTATTTTTAAAACATTATTAGAAATAAAAACAAAGTACTTTTTATTTAACAAAGTAAACTATAAAAATTAAATATTATTGTTAAGTTTTTTATTTTATTAATTATATTAGTTAAATTTAATTTTTTATTCATAATTTTAGTCAATTTAATTTTTTATTTATTAAAAGTTATTTTTTATGTTTTAATTATAATAAATAACGTTTTGTTTGCATTTTATTTTAATTAAATTATTTTTTTTTCACTCTTTTCAAATAAATTAGGGGTGTCAAAATGGGTAATAACTGTAAGTGGCAGGATTTAGTGTGCACCCAAGTGTTTGGCAACCACGACACTATGTGAGTTTGAGGCCCATTAGGAAATATAAAATAGGCTTAAAGTCCAAATTGAAAGAGTCGCCACCCAGATAAAAGTCAGGACACACTTTGTCACTATGGCAGTGCCTCATCAATGAGGCGTCCCCTCTATGCATGGAGAGAGATCGAGTCAACATAAAGAGACAATGCCTCTTCAAAGAGGCATCAGTTGCTTGATAGGCACAGAGACAGCAGAAAGTTTATTTCAATCTGAAGGCAAAGTCACATGCAAATAACTAAAGACTTGTAAATATACTTAATAGTTTAAATGATATATCATAAACATAGTATAGGACAAATATAAATCCAAGAAACAAATAAGCAGGTAAAAAAGAAGCTTATGCAAATCTACAACTCAATATTTTAAAAGGATGAAATTATTATTATTTTATAAGCTCTTTTTAAAAGTAGTTAGCCCTGAGAGGTTGTCTTTGATGTGTTTTGAGATTCCATACACAACAAAAAAATAAAATTTGAATCACAAACCCGAACCTGGATCCAAATAATTTGATTAATTGATTAAATCTAGGGTTTTCGTTTTCTTACCGCAAACGCAGAAGAAGCAAGAAATCTGGAAAAAAGAGAGGAGGTTCACTCCGGTGACATCCTACCTCAAGCTTTTAATTTAGAAATTCAAATTTGAGATGTCTCCAAAAGAATTTGTCCTCCACAAGTGTCCATATGAACAACCCTTGATTTTGAAAAATGAATATTTGTGTGCTAGCACCTTCTCTTGATTTCTCACAAATCAAGAATTAAAAAGAACTCTGTGTTTTTTTTTTCTAAAAGAGAGAAAATGAATTTGGTGGCAGAATAATGAGAGTGTATAAAACCCTAGAGAATATAACATATTTATAGACATTTAAATTAGGGTTTCACTTACCAAACAACCTTTTGGTAATTTCTCACTTATTCTTATTCTGATTTTATTTAAAATTAAATCAAAAATAATATTCTATTTATTTAAAATAACCTTTACCTTAAATAAATAAATATTTTATTTATTTATTTCCATAAAGCTTATTTGGGCTTGTTAAACTCATATTCATTTTGGGCTTGTTCAAAGTGTGTGACCCTGTAGGTTCACATGACATTGGCAGTGGGCCTTAAATTCTCTATTTAGGCCTACAAGTCATAAGTGGCCTCTAGCAAGACATTATGACTACCCAAGTCATATGAAGTCAATAATTCGATATAACCTAATATACAATGAATATTCTAGTCCCTTTGTCACATGATATCTTAATTGAATATAAGGCATAGATTATGTCATCCTTATAGAATTCAATCATACAATTTCTTGATTCCAAGTAGACTGAGAATGATAACTCTTTATCAATTTAATTTAGTATGGCCATGCATTTTCCTCAGTCTATCTTATCAAGGGGCCCATAGATATCTTACTCATATTAAATGAGGGAAAAATTCCTTCTCAATCATTCTTATTTCTCACATAACTCATTTTATACCCAATAACAACCTATTTTATCATCCGGTTAAAGATAATGTAAGATTATGTCAAAATATAAAATAGTTATGTAGAAATCCATGGTGATTTCAAGGTCAGAGGACTAAGCTAATATTACTGTAATGAGAATTACTTATGATAATTATCTATGTAGTATTCTCACGATGGGTCAATCCAGCATTTTATTTCTCAAATAAGTACCTATAAGTTGACTTAATATCTCATATTCATGATTAGTAAAACATAATCATCAATCAACACCATACTAGCCATAATACATTATCATAACTAGGGATAACTTGAATAGAACTCATATTTAATCTAAGGGTTTTACTATCAAGTCACATACTTAATGGCCTTAGTAATTATCATATTCAAGTAATTATCATAACACAAAATGATAATGAAAAATGTCTCTTTATTAAATAAAATGATAAAGTCAAAACATGGTCATACATGATTGACCTAGTGCATATCACTAATAGTCTTTGGTCCAAAGCACCACTTGAATGCAAGATGTTATCCTTCCTCCTTTAAGAAGAATGAACTTGTTAGCTTGCTTTTCCTCCTTTTCCACGAAAAAGCCCTTTTCTCCCTCTTCCCTTTTCCCAGAGTTACTGAAAATGATTGCTAACCTCTTTTTCTCTCTCTCTCATATCCCCTTTTAAGCCCCTTTTTCTTAGATAAGACATTTACTTTTCATTCCCCATCATTACTCCTCTTTTTTCCTTGCCTTTCCTTACCTAAAAAGTCTCAGGCTTATAAGGGTGTAGGGCCCACCCATTAGGCCACCATTGTCACCTTTGCATTTAATATGGATGCAAGTGGCTGGAGAAGAGGCGACACCTCTTCAAGGAAGCGTCACCTCTTCCTATAAAAGTGGCACCCCATCATTGAGGCGTCACCTTACTAGCCCTGACCTAGAATGGGCTTGGGCTCTATATGGATAGAAAATTGGCTTTTAGGTCCATTTTTAAGGAGGTATTAGGCTTCTCTTGCATTCAAGCTTCGCATGTTCTCATTACTAGGCTTCATTGCGGGTTGATCAAACTGAGCATCCACAGTTTGCCCCCAATTATAGGCTTATTAAACCGAGTGTCTACAATTTGCCCCTTAGATTTTTTAAAAAATCAAACTTATGTTATTAAATTTTTTAAAAAAGCAACATGCACAACATAAATGATAATCAATAAAGGACATGCCTAACCTCTGAGGTTCACTCAAGAGGTGAATTCTTCAACTTGAAATGTGACTATAATCCTCAAGAATTCAAACCCGATCAGTAACTCATTAATACTTTAACAAGATAACCTTCATCTTTTACACAATCAACTTTAGAATGCACCTAAGAGAAAATTCTCCCAATTTTCAAAAAAAAAAATTTAATTTTCAAAAAGCCACTCTTTTTTAATAAGGACCTTCTTATTCCTTTTCTATTCCCACTTTTCCAAGAGCTAGCTTTTTCAAAAGCCCATCCTCTCAAAGTTCCATTCTCCCAATTGCTCATCCTCTCAAGAGCTCGCTCTTTCCATTTATTCTTATATAAAGAAACCTTATCCATTTTTTCATTCTTTGACCATTCTCTCTTCTCTTTTTTCTATTATGGTTTTTATGCTTTCTTTTCAAACTTGTCTACTATGGACACTACACAGACCCTAGATCTCCCAGAGTGGGACCCAGTACAACCTTCCATACATCCTCTGTAACACTTTGGCCTCTCTATTGGAGAAGAGATCCCCCTTCTAGTAAACGTGCAATCTCATATCTATGGGTTGGCTACTAGAGACATTAGTGTGCAATTTGTTTGATTTTTTCTGAAAATAACATCGAGCGATATCGAATTATTATTAGAAAACACATATTTATCATCGAAAATAAGAATGTACTTAATTTAAATAAGAAAATTGATAAAAATAAAAAATGGGCATCTAATCACCGACATGAAGAGGCATCGCCTCTTCGATGGGGTGATCGCTTCATCATTAGGGTGATCACCCTTTTGAAGAGGCAATCACCTCAGCATGTTAAGTTGATCTGTTGCGATTGCAATTGCCTTTACATGAAGAGACATCATCTCTTTAATGGGGCGATAGGCTCTACGTGTAAAGGAAATTTCCTAATCAACAGCATTCTGTAGAAATTTTTACATTCTATTTGAATAAATTGATAATTTAACGCCCTGTTTATCTCGTAGCTAAATGCCCATACTCTCAAAGGTGCTAGGAATTTTAATAGGGCATGAGCCTAGTACAAGAGCTTATAAATGAGGTCAAGACTTATTTATGGGACACCAAATTTTCAAATTGTATCCTTGCACACTTCCAACATAGTGAGGGCATACGAACTATCAGCCTTTTTATGCTCTGATGGAGAGATGATCCAACACTACTCACACATTCCATCTCCCCTTTGGTGAGTTCACTTTGGAGCCAATCTCTTTTGCTACTATCATTGGCATCGCCTATATAGGAGATTTTATTCCTTTTGATTCAAGTCTGCATAAACTATCTCTAGACCATCTCACTTACATCAAGTGTCTACTCGGCATGGTCCTAGATATAAAGGGGATGCACACAGTGAAGCTAGATTCCATCAAGAGCTACTACACCCGAGCTAGAGTTGCAGCAGCTACCATACCTCATGAGATTGATTAGGTACTAAGGGCACACCTGGTTTACCTGCTAGGCACCACTCTGTTTGTAGACACTTTAGCTCCATAGATATGATTTTCTTGATGCCTTTAAGGGATCTAGACTTGGTGGCTTCATATGATTAAGGCATATGTGCTTTAGCCTACATGTATAAGAGTATGGATGAGTTCGTACGTGGAGTTAGAAGACCCTACAATTTATAACAATGTTGTTATGGTATTTTCCCCTTTTCCCTTATTTTGTTTAATTCATCTCAAATACCATTATCATTATTTGTTAACCATCCTTCTCTCTTTTGCAAGATTGGGCTCTAAAGTTGGATTTTATTGTTAGGATATCCCGTATTTGTGACACTTTTTTCCTACCATGGCAAGATAGGGCCCAGTCATGCTTGGATGAGGCCTATTTCTCATGTGCACATCCACCATGAGTGGCTAAACACATTGTCACATAATGAGTTAAGTACTTGTAAACATAACTATAATCAATAACACATTTGTTAATCCAATTCATTCACTTACCAGCTTAGTTTTATAGTTGTGTCCAAATTTATAGGGTCCTTAAACTGGATGGTCCCAAGCCATGATTTGCTCAATTCTGCTATCTAGGAGAAGGGTCTTGCTCAAAGGACCTAACTGCAAAGTTTAGTACCTCAATGAGAGGACACATAATTAACGTCGGGGTGCTCGAGTGAGATGACTACCTTTTTCTCCTCCTCGATCCATTTTCTGGGCACACCTATTAGAGGGAGACGAGCTTGACCAGCCCTTTAAGGGGGGAGATGTAGAGCATTACTGTGAGAGGAGAAAGTCCTGATATGTGGAGCTTGTGTGGACTCAGCTCCTACAGAGGGTGCCTCTACCTACATCTACATCTTAAGTAAGCATGTAATTTTATTAAGCACATAATTTCACATTTTCATCTACAAATATCATTTTCCTAATTTAGTCTCTTCCCCAGGCACCAATCAAGGCACCAGTTGCTTGTCTACTATATAGGAGAGAACTTCTCAGTGCCCATGTATTATGCCTAATGGTGAGAGTACCTCCTCCGGTGCACCTTCTACTAGAGAGCCCTCCAGCTCTATGTCTCAAATGATGGCTGGTAGGTTGGTTGCCCCTCTAGACCTACTGACTATGTGTTGGATGCCTTCAGGTGAGCTATCTCGTTAGATCCTGACATTGGATGAGACCTTAGAGCTAGTGTTCATTCTAGAGGCCTCTACACATGTAAGTTCTCTTCCTATTTGAAATCATGTTCTTAAATTTGATTTAGCACAAGGTTAGTCCTAATAAGTCGTTAATTGTGTAGATACCTTGATACTAAGGATAGTACATGTACATGGTGATTAAGGCCCAACAAGTCTTTTTAATGAGCATAACACAGCAATGGAAGGTATCAATCATTTCCTATTCCTACATGTATAAATGCTTTCATGATGTCTTTGTTAGAAATCAGTTATGGTATTTAGATATAAATACATGTGTTGTAAGCACAAGTCTAAATAGAGTAAATTTCAAAAATTTACTCATCATAACCCTTCATAAAATGAAGAATTTCATTTGTCCAGGATTCAATTTGCATTGAAATACACAACTAAATAAATTAAGCAATATACAAACAAATAATTAATTAATTATAAGTTTGTAAACTTACTTGTTGTAGAGCTTAGTATTCCTTTTATTCAATTCCTTGAATCAAATGCTTAACCCTCCAAATGTAAGGCCTCTAGTTTAAAACACCAAAGCCTTATCTATCACATACTTGTGTTAATTAAACTTAGTAACTTTTACTAATTTAATTAAGAGCACAAGTATAGAGTATATGTTTAGTATATGTTGTGTTTATTTTTAGTTTATGATCTTATCATAACCAAAATTACTTAGTGATTTTTCTTAACTCTTTAAGCAAAAACTCACTTAAGTATTATTTTTCCTCTCCCTTCTCTTACCAAGTCACTTGACTTGCCTTAGATATATCAAAAGATATATGTGTAGTAATTTTCCATTAAGAAAAAGTATGCATTAATTAATTAAGTGATTATTAAGTATGCCACCTTAGGTATACACCTAACCATTTAAATGATTAAAAATGACACCTTAGGCTTACTTTAGAAATATCCACTTAATTAATATGCCACCTTGCTTAATTCAATAATTGAGCTTGCCACCTACATATATGAATGTATAAATTTGTATGTAAAGTATACATCAAATGTATTATTTTACATATTAAATTATACATATACATAGATATGGACTTTAATTAATCTTTGGTCCAAAATAAATTTTGGCCTATGTCCAAACCAATTTGGACTATTAATATAAGTCCATAAATAAATAACAACATATATATATTAATTAATATCCAATATTAATTAAATATTAATTAATAAATAATACTCTTATTTGAATTAGATTTCATGATATACTAGAATCATTGTTCAAAACATAAATCTAATTCTATTAATCTTGATTAATTGATTAAACTCTTTTAATCAATAATTAGATTAATATTATAGTAAATAAATAAAACTCTATTAGGTGTGACTTACTACGTTCATGTCTAAATGGCAATGAGAAAATATAATATTAACATTTAATATTATTTGAAACTCTTTTCAATTCTAAATGTGAAAATCCCAATTATTCATATTTAGTTCTCATAAGCTATGAGTGACCCCTAGTATCGATATCACAACTACCCAATTAGAAATGAATGCATATTATGATTCACACGAACCTGATCATAATTACCGTGCACTAAATTCCTTTCATTAAAGATCCCAATATAGCCTAGAGTTAAGGTATTATCAAACTCTATTATCTTTATTATATGACCTCATCTGAAGTTTTAATTCTTGATAAAATATAACAAATACTAGAAATCTTTCTAGTACTGAAACTCTTTTTTAGACTGTGTTGTATTTATCCTGGCCAGGAATTTATTCATCAAGAATAAACTTAGATAGCATAGGATCTATCCCAGTTGACACCAAGTAATTAATCCCATCTTGGTTAAACATTCATCCCTACATTTAACTAATTAAAGCCACCACACGCCATATACCCATGTGATGATTAACACAAGTATGTAAGCGATAATAAACTCTAACCACCTAAATGTGGATGACTATACCACCTCAAGTCAAAGGATTATATGCACCATTATAATCTAGATTGTGATTGTTGATTATATATGAATATCCTTGCAATCACAATACTAATGTTACTGTTTGATTAACCCATCCAATGAGTATCCACATGTCTATTCTGATCACTCATATCAAGTAGCATGAGATTCACTACCTCCCACTATTAGTTTCTCACACTAATCAAGGAAAATAGTCAGAGCTAATAGTCTAATTAATATTATCCAAATATTAATTAATCGACTACGAACAATTTATAGTAAATGTACTGAATAAATTTATAACTCATATTATCAACTCTTTGATAATAAATTTATTCAACATAATACTAAAGGATAAATACTCAAAAAAATAACATATTTATTTAAAAGAATATTTTATTGCCACAGGGATTATATACAATGTCTAAATAATTACAAGAATGCCACTAGGGCATAACTTATACTAACAATCTCCCACTTGCACTAGTGCCATTTACTACAATATTTAAGACCCATCTTTTCAAGATGACAATCTAACTGTAGTGGTGTGAGCGCTTTAGTCAGTGGATCAGCAACATAGCCAGCTAAAGCTACCTTTTAGACAATCACATCGTCCTTGCCAACAAGTTCTCGAATAATATGAAAGCACCTTTCTATATGTTTGGATTTCTTGTGAGACCTTGGTTCCTTTGCCAATGCTATGGCTCCATTGTTATCACAATAGAGAGAAATTGGAAACTTAATGGAAGGAACAACTTGTAGTTCTATTATGAACTTCTTAATCCAAACAGCTTCTTTAGCAGCATCTGATGCAGCTATATACCCGGCTTATGTAGTGGAATCAGCAGTGATACTTTGTTTGGAACTTTTCTAGCTCAATGCACCACCATTACAGATGAAAATAAATCCGGATATAAACTTTCTATCATCCATGTCTGATTGAAAATCAGAATCTGTAAAGCCATTAATCTGTAAATCACCTTCTCCATAAGTTAAGATCAAATCTTTAGTTCTTCTCAAGTAATTAAAGATTGATTTAACAGCTATCCAGTGTTCTAAACCTGGATTGGATTGAAACCTGCTAGTCACACAATAGCATAGGCAATGTCAGGCCTAGTACACAACATAGCATACATTAAGCTTCCTATTGCTTAAGCATAAGGAACTTTAGCCATTTGTTCCATTTCCTCCGGTGTCTTGGGAGACATACCCTTGGATAAATGAACACCATGCCTAAATGGTAATAATCCTCTCTTGGATTCAAGCATATTGAACCTCTTCAATATCTTTTCCAAGTAAAGACTTTGGGATAAACCTATCATTCTCTTCGATCTATCTCTATAGAGTCGAATCTCGAGAATATAAGTTGCCTCCCCTAAGTCTTTCATAGAGAAATTTTTAAATAACCAAAATTTTATAGAAGTCATCATTCCTACATCATTTCCAATTAATAAAATATCATCCATATACAAGACTAGGAAAGTGATTTGACTCCCACTAACCTTCTTGTAAACACAAGGCTCATCTTTATTCTTTATGAAATCGTTAGAACAAATAGCCTCATCAAAATGATGATTCCAACTCCTGGAGGCTTGCTTTAAGCCATAGATTAATCTATTAAGCTTACACACTTTAGAGCTTTCCTTGGACCCTTGGGTTGCTTCATGAAAATTTCTTCCTCAAGATAACCATTAAGGAATGCAGTCTTGACATCCATTTTCCAAACCTCATAATCATAGTGTGCGGCAATAGCTAAAAGAATTTGAATGGATTTAAGCACAGCTACTAGGGAAAAGGTCTCTTCATAACCGATCCCTTCTCTTTGGTGAAACCCTTTCAGATTGATCCTTGTTTTAGAAGTTTCATATTTTGTTCTGACTGAATGTTGAGCTCAAATTTCATTCAATTAAACTTAAATTGACTAAAAATATTTTTGATTATAAATATTTTGCCTCTTGATAACCACTTTACATCTCTAAGTCAATCACTCAGTGTTACTATAATAATATGTTCTCATCGCTGCTGTTGGAGATGTCTCACCTCAATACTAAGGCATTGCCCCTTTATGAAAGGGCTATAAGGAATCACCTCAACATGAAGAGATGTCACCTGATTGTAGAGGTGATTGCCTCTACACCAATAATCTAAAGTTATTTAAATCCCTAACTCTCCTCTAAAGTTCCCTATTCCATATTTTCGCCATTCTTCTCAATTCTTTCTCTCTAAACAGCATCCATACCTCCCAAAATGATCAACAGAAGCTTGAAAAAAATACAGCTAATCTTGAAAAGCTTAGACAAGGAATCATAGGCAAAATTGAAGGCATTTCACTTATCAATATTCATATCTCTACATGCTAAGAGGATCAATTTCCCTTTCCCCATGTTATAACCCAATTTTAGGATCCTCATAAACATGTATTCCAATTCAATATAGTAGAACTATGCCCCTTGCCAAAGGAATTCGAAGCTATAATAGGCTATCACATGGATTTCACTTATCAAATTGCAATCCCTCAAGTTGGAAGACTTTCACTTCATTTAATATCAAATGGCCAAGTTATTTAATCTTTCACCCTAGTCTTCCTTTCTTCACATCTTTAGTAATTAAATATTGGTAGGGCCTTTCCTTAAGCTCATTACAACCATAGATAAAAAGGAGGTCTACTGGCCACAGATGGTTGCTCTTTGCCTATATACTTAATTCCTGCTCATTTCCCCTTCTAGAAATTATGATTTAAAAATCATCCACATCCTAGATCAAGTGGAAGCCAGGCTTGATCCTTTCCCTCTCATCTTAGTAGAAACTATCATCAAGCTAGACAGACAACTTCATAGCAACCAAGCAATTCTCTGGAAGTCCACTCCTATTGGAGGTAAATATCTTCTTTTATTCTCGTCTCCAGCTTTTCCAACATTTTTACTTACTCGTCACTTTTATAAATATGGTTTTATGAGAAATTGGGATTGACTTGAACCTCCTTGAGACATTGCACACTAAAAAGCCAAGCATTGATGAACCAAAAGGCTGCATCCTATACTAAAAGATGTTGAAAACTAGTCATCGACATTCCCCGATACTTTAATTTAGTGGATGTGCCCATGTTGGAGATTATAATACGTGACCATTCGATCTTATACCCATTGTTTTCCTATTGTTGGACTCCACTTTGCTACTTTCTACAATCTTGCGCGTATTTGTTCACAATATAAATAGAAAAAAACTATTTGTGGGATTAGTGCATGAGTTTGAACTGGACCTCTCTCTCAAAACTTCTTGGATAATTTGGTTACTACCTAGCCTCACATAATCATTCAGAGGTGCATTGACTACGATGGAGATTCGAGCACCGATGATCAATATAAGGTGTGGATCTAATTGCAATAGATAGAAAAAGATGAGTTCATTAGAAATAAAAGGACAAAAGATTTGCAAATGTCGAGTGTGCAGGGTATTCAATAAAAGAAAAGGAAAAAAAATTAGTTTATGAATTAATTCATCATTTCCCTCTTGTTAGATAGAATTTCCTTTTTTAGTTAAATCGTTTGTAATAAAAACTTAACCAACATTTAACAGTAATTAAGGAAATCCATTTCATTTAATTTAAGCACAATATGCACATACATTTTTCTTTTGCCATATCTCATATCGTTAGTTGGCTTGCCTTTATAAGTTTTCTAACTAACCATTTTTTTCTCTCTCTTTAAACCGCCTCATTTAAATTTTTCAATCTAGTAGGACTTTATTTTTATTTTTCACTTTTGGTCTCTAATTTTTTCCTAGAAAACCTCTTTTCAAAGTTTTCTCCCTAGTGAGACTTTACAAAAAATACTTCTTAAGCTTATCTAGGTTGATGGGCTCTCTGAATTCATTTCCTTCTAAGTTTGATAGAATAGTAGCACCTTTGGAAAATAACTTCTTCACTAGATATGAACCTTCCCAGTTTGGCTTGAACTTACCCTGCAAGTTAGTCATTATTGGCTTAGTGGGTTTTAGCACTAAATCACTTTCTTTGATCTTTCCTGGCTTGATTTTCTTATTATAGGCTCGAGCCATTCTTTTCTGATACAGCTGGGAGTGACATATAGCTTTCTTTCTCTTCACATCCAATAGTGTCAACTGCACTAATCAGCTCTCCACCAATTGGTACTCAAGGATTTTGGATTCCAAGAGAACCCTTAATGATCGAATCTCAACCTCTACTAGTAATGTAGCTTCATACCCATACACCAAGGAATATGGAGTGACCCTAGTTGATGTCCTAGTAGTAGTCCTATATCTCCATAATGAAAATTATAGATAATCCACCCAATCTTGGTAATTCTTCATCATCTTAGCTAGGATCCTCTTTACATTTTTATTTACAGCTTCCACTGCCCGATTTTCTTGTGGCTTATATGGAGATGACCTATGATGCTCGATCTTGTATTCTTTTAACGATGTAGCTATCTTTACCTAAAATTGTACACTATTATTAGTGACAATATGATGAGGTAACCCATATTTGTAAATCAAGCTCTTCTCAATTAACCTTGCCATTTACTTTGAGCCAATAGTAGCATAAGAATCAGCTTCGACTCATTTGGAGAAATAATCGACCATAATGTATCGATGGCCATTTGATGCTCTTGGCCTTATCTCTCTTATTATATCAATTCCCAAAACTATGAATGACTAAAGAGAAGTCATTCCTTGAAGCTCCATGGATGGCAAATGACTGACATCCCCATAGGCCTACTAGTTATGGATCTCTTTACGAACTTAACACAATATGTCTCTATAGTCAGCCAGAAGTAACCTTGTCGAGCTATCTTCTTTGCTAGGACTGTCCCATTCATGTGTGGCCCATATACTCCTTTGTGCACTACTTCCATAAGTTTATGGGCTTCATCTTTGTCAACATATCTTAAGTGAACCCCAGTTAGCATCCTTTTGTACAGCATCCCATTGTAGTTAATGAATTGTCACGACAATATCCTCAAGGACTTTCTTTCTTTTTTATTAGCATCCTCAAGGAATTGTCCTGTTTCTAAATACCATTGCAAATCATAAAACTAGGGCTTTTTAGGAATATCAACTGATATCACCTTTATCTCCTCATAATAAGGGTTTTAGGATCTTATTAAAATAAGGGGCTTAATACTTACTGGCTTTCTACTTTCCCTTATCAAAGCTAAAGTAGCTAGAGCATCAGCTATTAATTTTCATCTCGGGGTAGATGAACAAACTTACATTAGGTAAAAGATAGCAAAATACTAGCCAAATAGTCCCAATATAGACATAACTTACAACCAGCATAGAGTCCCCATAAACAGTGACATCTTTTACCCCCACAATTCGAAGTGCCTCCAACCTAAAAAGGTAAGCCTTATACTCAGCTTGATTGTTTGTCACCTTAAACTCTAGCCTTTTTACCATCAAGATCATCTCTCCTTCCAACATGTCTAGAATTACACCAATGCCTACTCCTCTATTATTTACAGCTCCATTGAAATACATTTTCCAATCCTTGAACCTCTGTTGCCCCAAATTTTCATCTAGAAACTCTAGCTCCCACTCCTATTCATCATCTACTAAATTCTAAGATAAAAAGTCTACTACTACCCTTCCTTTCACTACTTTCTTTGCTACATAGTCAATATCGAATTTGATGAGCATAACCAACAATCTGGCTAATTTTTCTATTAGCGAGGGAGTCTATTGGAGGCATCTAAAAAGGTCATATTTAAAGACTGCCTGCACTCTATAAGATTGAAAATAATATAAAAGTTTCTTAGTTGCCCAAATTATGGCTAAGCACATCTTCTCTACCAGGCTGTAGTTGGCTTTCATATGATAGAAGTTTCTTGCTCAAGTAATATACTGCATGCATGACTTTCCCTTCACCTTCTTGAGCTAACATCATGCCTACTACTTCTTTTTTAACTACCAAATAGAGAATTAAAGATTCACATGGCTTTGTCGGCTGTAAAATTAGAGGATTCATCAAGTAATTCTTAATAGCTTTAAAAGCTTATTGACATTTATCATCCCAAATTACTGGTTGATTTTTCTTTAAAAGCTTGAAGATTGGCTTACAAATAGTAGTGAACTTAGCTATGAACCTACAAATAAACTACAATCGCCCAATGAATTCTCTGACTTTTGTTTCATTTCTTTATACAGGCATTTCCCCGATTACCTTAACTTTGTCTGGGTCCACCTATTAAGAATCAATTATGCTACTTAGACATCAAATGCTAAGTATGGAAAATTTCAAAAATTTGCTTATCATAACCCATGATCTTATTAAGAATTCAAATACCTAGGATCCAATTTTCATTTAACATATATCTAATACACAAAAATCATAAATACAAAAAAATAAACAACCTAGGAATTCTAAGTTTCAAGAAAACTTATTAATTCCCAAGGTTGGTGTAGACCATAATTAATCTACTAAAATGGTTGGCTTCTTTGATTTAACTCTTTAAGTCTCCCAATTATGAGACCTCTAGCATGAAACACCAAGCTTCAACAAATCTCCTTTTTAACTTGATCAAGTAGTGGCAAAAACCCTCTCTCAATAACCCTTGTGATATTTTCACTAACTTAATCCTTACAAGAGCTATGGGTTTTGTATATATCATTTTGTTTCTTATATCTCTACACTTTTATCTCTACTAACCATCAATTAATATCTACTTTTTTTTTAGATATACTTGGCTAGAGATTAAGGTAGAGATTAGTGACATAACCCATATGCCACTTGTCATAATTAATAAACAACTTAATAAGTCATTAATGTCAAAAAATGGAGGATGTAGAGATTACAACTTTTATAAATTCTCTACATCACTTAGGACTTACACATGGATTTAGGCTAAAGCATTAGGCCAACTCTTGATCCAAAGCCCATTCCATTAAATAAATAGAGTTAAATAAGGTAAATGGGCTTTGTTTATTGCCTGGTTTAATCTTTAGTCTAAAACTCTTTTAGGCCTAGGTCCATAACACTTAGGCCATTAATCCAAGTAAATAAGATCCATTATTAATTTAATATCTCAATTAATATCTCAGATTAATTAAGTACAAATTAATAATTAAACCTTTCATTGAAATTAGATTTCATGATATGCTAGAATCATTGTTTTAAGCAAAAATCCAATTTCATTAATCTTAATTAATTGATTAAACTCTTTAATCAATAATTAGATTAATATAAATAGAGATTTGGTAAAACATTTGAGGTATGACTTACTAGGTCCATGTCTAATTGGCAATGAGAAGATAATATCAACACTTGATATTATTTGAAACTCCTTTCAAGTCTAAATGTGAAAATCTCAATTATTGACATTTAATTCTCATAAGTTGTGAGTGACCCCTAGCGTTGATATCAAAACTACCTAATTAGATATGAATGTATTTTTATTAATTCACATGAACCCTTTGGTTATAATTACTGTGCACTAAAATCCTTTCATTAACAGATCTCAATATAGCCTAGAGTCAAGGATAAGTCAAACTCTCATAGATATATGATATTTTCTCATCTCAAGTTTTGACTATAAGTAAATATCCATGTAATCACATATCTAACATCACTATTCAATCCACCCATCACATGAGTATCCACATGTCTATTCTAATATCTCATATCAAGTAGCATGATACTCACTACCTCCCACTATTAGTATCACATACTAATCAAGGAAAATAGATAGAGGTAATAGTCTAATTAATATTACCCAAATATTAATTATATGACTATGAACATTTTATAGCATATTTACCATCATATCATCCACATATGCCTCTATCTCTTATGGATCATGTCATGTAGTAGGGTTGTATCCATTCTCTGATAAGTAGCCCCTACATTCTTTAATCTGAATGGAATGACCAGGTAATTGTAGATACCCCATTCAATAGTGAAGGATGTTTTCAGCTTGTTAATTACTGCCATCATGATTTGGTTATATCCTAAGAAACCATCCATAAAATAATACATCATACTAGAAGTTATACTATCGACAAGTCTGTCAATATGTGGTAGTGGAAAGTCATCTTTTAGGTAAGCTTTGTTTAGATCTCTATAGTCTACACACATCTTGACCCTCCCATCTTTCTTAGGGAATGGAACTATATTCATTAACCATTGGGTGTCCTCTACTACCTCCAAGAACTTTGCCTTTAGCTACTTCTCAACTTCTTCCTTAACTAAAAAAGCCCATTCCAGCTTTAACCTCCTCTTCTTCAACTTTATTAATGATATATGAGGATATATAGGGATTCTGTGTTCTGAGATATCTCTATCAATTCTAGGTATATCCTCATAGCCCTAAGTAAATACTTTTTATCATCTTTTTAATGTTTCTTTCATTTTTTCTCTCTTATCATGAGTTAAATTAGAAGCAATCAATATACCCTTAGGGCTATCATTTATGCCTAAATTAAATGATTCAGTTGCATAGAATTAATGTTAAACATATGGATAAAATGATCATCACAAACAGAATAACTATTAGGAAACACATCACATAAATAAGCAAAGTCAAACTTCATTGCATTAACTTTAAAAAAGAAAAATTCATCAGTTTCAAATAGGGTAGAAAGAGAAACATCAAGATCATCATAAAAAAGATTCATGATACAATTCAGGACATAAGTCTCAAAGTCCATCTCCTCGTTCTGATTATTAGTGTCCTTTAACTCCGGAGCAGCAACGACCTCCTCAAATTTTTCTTCAATCGGTACTAACTCTTCCATGAGACTTTCCTCAGTAATAGCTTTCTTCACCCCGTTCACATACTCAACAAAGATCTCAAATCCCAAAATCACTTCCAGCCATCATAAGAGGTTTAGGAGTCCCCATATATGGATAACTGATGCCTTCTTTAGCAAACACATCCCAAAGTCCTCATTTCCCAATTTCAAAAAAAAAAACTTTTTCTTCATCTTTATAATCTTTAAACCTAGAATGCCCAATCCCGTACTTTAAAATAGAGACTTTGGGTTTCATAAACTCAGGAGGCCCATTTTGTTCCTTTCCTAATCCCAAGCCAGGCATGAACTTCATGTTCTTCATTATGCTCATAATTTTCTTGTCTAGCTCATCCTCATAAATCATGTAGACTTCAAAACTTGGGCTTATGGGAATCTCTTTAGGGGTAACTTTATAGCAATTACAGTGGCCTCAATTTTTGTTAAGATGGTAACGACATTGCCCTCATACGGGAACTTTATCTTCTAATGAACAGTGGATGGCACATAACCCAAAGGATGAAACCACGACCTCCTTAGTAAGATAGCAAAAGTCATAGGAATGTTAATCACATATAAGTTTACTCAAGTCTCAAATGGTCCAGTCTTGACTAATGCTCTGAATGTTCCCTCAACTGGCCTTTTTGTATCATCATAGGCCTTGATAATCAACTTAGAAGGTTTCAAGTCAGCCAAAGTTAATCCTAACTTTGATAGAATTTTCCATGGACATACATTAATGGAAAAACTATTATCCACCATCACGCAGCAAGTTAGCATCCCTTTTACCTTAGTTTTAATGAATAAGGCCTTGTGATGGTCCCTCCCTTCAAATAGTAGATCATCATTAGAAAACATAATAGCACTTTAAGGGGTCTCCATTAATGAACCAACCATTTGCTCAAGAGTGCAGCTCATACATATCTTATTTTGATCCAAAGCTAAAACCAGTGCTTCCTTATGATCCTAGGAATGCATAAGTAATTCCCAAACACTAGCAATAGTCTCTTCTTTCTTCACTTCTACTTTTGAACCCTCTTCCTTCTTTTTTAGTTTAGATTCGGTCGATTTGGTTTCTTCTTCTTTCTTTTTAACTTTCCCAACTGATTGGCTCTCCTTATTCTCCTCATTTTCCTATAGGTCAACCTATCCTCCCTCCTCGTCATTATAACTCTAAATATCCAAGACATTCATGCTAAGCCCTAGAGGTTGCTCTTTTTGTTTTAGGTCTTTAGGTTCAAGTTTTAGTGAACTAGGTGCAGTGTCAACGAAGAGCTTAAGAGTTGCTCCTCCATTAGACATGTATTGATCATAATAATGGGTGCGTTCGGTGGTGAGACATTTTGATAGTTGAGCAAAGGGTTATTTTGAGTGTTTGGTTTTTAGGTTTTAAGGTTGGTGATCTTACCCAAGTCAATTTGGTCTTTGAAGTGGGTCAAATTATATACCCTAGTCTCTAGGATTTAGCATAGAGCAAGTCGGGTGTCGAACACTCGGGAATTTGAACTTCGTATTAACCGAATAGATACTCAAATGAATAGGCAAAGTAATATTAGGATAGTAATAGATAATGTAATAAATAAAAAGAATCTAAATTACTTACTAATTACTAGAAATTCTTATAAGAAATTATAACAGAACATATGCATGTGAGAATTTACAATTTAAAATTAATAAGAACTTTGAACATAATTAGTATACAACATGTTGATTGGAAACTAGTTTATAATCTTCAAAAGCAATTCTCATTGTCAATTAAAGGTATTTCCTCTTTGTAATAACCCTTATTTTTAAATTATTTTAATATAACTTGAGATATTTAGTGTTTATAAAAATTTAAAAGTCATATTTATTTATTTTATTATTTGAAATTAATAATTATTATTTTAAGATAAAATATATTTTCTACGTAAATATTTATTTTTAGAAACTTATTATTTTAAACATTTAATTTACATTATTGATTGATATTTTTCCAGATAGTATTATTTTAATAATATTAATTTTAGTGCATTATTATTTTTATTATTTTTATTTTTATTAATATACATTATTTGTATTATTAAATTATTTAATAAATATGGTTTATATTATTGTTATTTTTAAGTGTTAATTTATGTGTTATTATTAGTTTAATGTTTGTGTATATTTTTAGTATATTTTATTATTTTATTATTATTTATTTAATTTTCATAAATTAATTATTTAAATTATAAATTTGGTTGATTTGGTGTTATCATAAGTTGTTATTAATTTTAGTGTTAAGAAAATAATTTTTGAGAATATTATGTAATTTTTTAAGAATATTTTTATATTATGGATATATTGGATTATTAGGTTAAATGTTTTTTTTTTGAAAATAATGTTTAATTATGTGTTTTAGTTGATATTAGAATAATATATGTTGATAGAATAATTTTAATGATTTTATATAATTTTTGAGGAAATTATTTAGTATTATGTGTATTTTGAATTATTGGGTTAATTGTGTAATTTTATAAAAATTATAGTTAAATATTGTGTTTAAAATGGTTTTATAATTATTTAAGATAATAAAATGATTTTTTTATAAATTGTTTACTATTTTTAACTAATTAATACTAATTTTCAAAAATTATTTTCAAATAATATGTTATTTACTAAATTGGTAATTAAATGGGTTTTTAATAACCTTTAATATATATATATATATATATATATATATATATATATATATATATTGTATTATTTGATTTTTGGTGGAATTGTGAACTTGGGTTGGGAAATTGTATAGTTCTGGGTCCCAACCGAAGGCATTGTGTATTCTATGATTAGAAGTGTGTTTTCTTATAGGATCGGCTTTACTTTTTAGTAGAGAGATGTCTGTTTTACAGAGGGAGCTCTGTCGAATTTTCAATAAAATTCTCATAAATCGTGACATCGCATCGATCTTGAGATTTCGATTTTTGTCTGAGTTTCGTATTCTTAGATCAAGTCTCTTTAGAAGTATAAGTTGGATTTATTCTGATTTTATTATTATTATTTTATTGTCTAGTTGCGCTGAGACCAAAGCCTAATGGACCGGACTCGTCGACCCAGTCTCGAGGAGCGCAAACTTGTGAGTTGTTATTTTATATATACATTGCATTTAGGATGCATATTTTAGAATATACATGTTTTGATTTGTATTTATTCATAAATTGTTTTATTAATTGTTTAGTATATGTTAGGTATATTTTTAGTATATTTTTTATATATTTCAAAATAAATGCATGTTTTATTTTTTATATATACTTAAAATGTCTTTAGTATATTATTGATTTTTATTTGGCATATTTTATTATTGATTTCAAATTTATTTAACATATATATACTTGAAATATACTTAGTTTATTTCAGGTATATTTCTGGTATATATATGGTTTATTTTATTATTATAAATGTTATTATGCATTATTTATTTTCCCGTATGAATGTTTTATTTAAATGAAGAATATTGATAGAATGTGCTACCTAATGGGCAGCATTAGGACCGTGTACATACCGATGCGATAGATTTAGGATTGAGTGAGAATCACTTTAGGAAATAATGATTTGATTGATTGATTTAAGATTTGATATGATTGAGTAGTGTGATTGTTGGAGCTCAGTCGACTTATTGCCTCGAGGCCAATCACACTGACAATGAGACTGTTGGAGCTCGGTTGACTTAGTGTCTTGGGGCTAGTCTACTGTCCATAATGGAATAAGTGAATTAATTTGGAATTAAGTGAGCTTGTGTGGCTAGAGTGATGTTTATGATTAAGGTTACGATTTTAATAGGGTTCTATTTGATCCTTCAATAAAATAACATTTTTCATCATTTATTATATAAAGTGTTTTCAGCATCTATGTGAAATGCTTGTATATATATTTATTATATACGGATGAATGATTGCATATGACATTAGGAGATGCATGTATATATAATATAACAATTCACTCAGTGATATCTGACGCCCCTCAGTTGTATTTTTTTCAAGAGATTCTTCTTCCTCAGACCTCAGTAGTAGGCCCATCCGCCAGACTTCTTCAGCCCTGGCTATTTTGTATAAATTACTTACTTGATTTTAATTGTACTCTAGAAAACTACAATAGTTGTCATATTTTGTATTTGTTGTATATTGGTTGTAATTTCATAGGCCTTTCTCTGAATATTGTATTATATATTTTATTTTATGATATATCAGAAGTTATTATTTTATTGGTTTACGATTTTATTTATGGTGCATATTTTATTTATTTATTGCATATTTTATTTTTTATTGCATGCTTTTATTTTTTAAGGCTTGCTACGAGTTTCGGATTTGAAAAATTTCTCGTTCCCTAGCACCAGTCATGACTCCCAATTTGGGTCGTGACACTCTTAGTATCTGTAGACGGTAGGGTTTAAAGCGCGTCCAAGATTTTAGCAACCATGACACTGTTTAGGCTCAGGGCCTTAGAGAACACACTAACCACTGTCACAAAGACATGGTGTGGAGATGAGGAGTCGCCACCCAGGGTAATAATTGGGACAAATCGAAAAGGTGGTACTCAATTCTCTAAAAGAAAGCTAGCACCACAACCAAGAGATTCTGGATATGGAATACTAACTTCTCTTAGTCTCGTGTTCTTTTAGAATAATTTTATAAATGATTATTTCATCCTCTAATTACATGCAATTTTATTAAACCCTAATTAACATCCATCTAACCCAAAAGGCAACAAGTCAATAAAATTACAAGTAAAAATGCATAAAAAGGCAATGTCCCTATGTCTAAACTATGTTAATTTTATTTTATAAGTTAGCTAAATCTACATATTTTATTTACAAATGAGAAATGGACAATAGGTGGGCCTACATTTTTATTAATTAATGAGCCTAGATCTGTTTATTTTAATTTGTCTAAGGAATGGGCTTAAGTCTATTCAATTTTCAAGGAAAATCAAATTAATGAGCCTAAGTCTAACTTGGTCTTACTTTAAGTGAAATGTGGGCTTAGGTCTATTTATTTTAAAAGAAATGAAATTAAGTGGGCTGAGCTAAGTCTAAACAAGTTTTAATTAACTAAGTGGACCTAAAATATAATTAACCTAATGGGACTAAGTTGATTTTAATTATTTAAAGTTCTAAACCATTTTTAAGCCTATTTATTAAGTGGGTTAGACCTAAACATGGGCTTGGGGCCCAAAAGGATAAAAACATAAAAAATAAGCCCAAAACAAATAAAACACAAAAAATGGATCAAATAAACAATACAGGGATTTTCTAAAAAAACCCTAAATTACTAATTACATGCAAACCCTAATTTAAGCTACTGCCACCATTGATTTTAATTGATTTTTTTACCCAATTGAACCTAATTACTAATTAATTTTAAAGTATAGAAAATTAAATTTTTCACTATTCCCACTACTAGGGCTATTACAAACTACGTACAAAAATTAAATTTAAATGATTATACACCCAGAAATTAAAATAACTACACAGAACACCGAAAATGGAAAAAATAAAGATAAAACCCTAAATTCTACTAGAAAACAACACAGATTCATCCATGGCATTCCATGGACCTTCTGCTCATTTTAAATATAGGCAATATCATCCTCAATCCACATGCACATATCAAAACCAAAAAAAAAATAAGTAATCAGATTAGTAGTGAAATTAAACAATCAAAAAGAATAACAGAATAAAAGAAAAATCACAAAAAGAATAAATAGAAAGAATACAAAAATGAAATAGAAAATAACACTAATGATTTAGATGTGTGCAAATGCCCTTTTTGGCCCCTCAGATTAGGATTTTCACCGTTGAAATTGACTCAATATTGATTTGATTCTGGAATAGGACTAAAAAAACGTTGGATCGTCCTTGTTAAATGAACTGAAAAAATTAAGGTTTTGAAAGAACAGAAGAAATCAAAGTTTGATCTACGGATGTGTGAGTTTCTCTCAGTTCCTCCCTCTATGTAAAAAAATTTTCCTTTTGTCTCTTTTTTTTTCAGCACGCATGCAGACTCTACTTTTAAATGCAAAGTCTGCGCGTACTGACTTCCTCTAAAGAAGGAATGGACTGATGATCAGATAGTGTTTTTTTTATTTCAAAAATATCTTATGCATTTAAAAAAAACCTTATTAGATAATCATAAAGATAGAATTTGAATTTTCAACCAATCAAAACACTGAAAAAATCAATAATAAATACGTAAAAAATAAAAAAAGACTTATTGCGCATCGACACTGTGCAATGCCGACCGGCATTGTATAATGTCGATCGGCATTGTCTAATCCTGGTTGGCATTTTAAATGTTGATCCTAAAAAAAATTTTTTAACTTTTAATTACCAAAAGACCCCTGAAAAATTGACTTATTTGCAACCAAATCCTAAAAAAAGTTGCTATTTAGTCCTTAAAGTCCAGAAAATCGACAACCAAGTTCAATTTTGAATGAATTTCATCATAGGGGCTTACGTCGCAATTGTGCACAATTGCATCCTGAAATTGGGTGCTTACAGTTGCCCCCCTTTGTCACTGTTTGCTTAACAAATTTTGGCAAAGCAATAGAAGCACACAATTTTAAAAGAAAGAAATTAGGACACTTGATTGTATCATAAATGATAGATTGATGCTCAAATTGCTGAGCAAGGTGTAGTGTTTGATAAGTCTCACTATATTTCCTACTGAACATCTAGTGGACTTTGTGCAAATGAGTTTCACTATATTCCTTATGGGACGTTTAGCGATGATAAATTGAAAACTTGCTATAGTTCCTATGGAACATCTAGCAATGATGAATTTTGTTATATTCCCTATGGGACATCTAACAATGCACACTATATTCCCTGTAGGATGTCTAGTGTAGATGAATTAAAATTTGCTATAGTTCTTATGGAATGTCTAGCAATGATAAATTTCGTTATGTTCCCTGTGGGACGTCTAACGATACACACTATATTCCCTATGGGACGTCTAGTGTAGATGAATTGAAAACTTGCTATAGTTCCTATGGAACATCTAGCAATGATGAATTTTGTTATATTCCCTGTGGGATGTCTAACGATGCACACTATATTCCCTGTAGGACGTCTAGTGTAGATGAATTGAAATTTGCTATAGTTCGTGTGGAACATCTAGCACTAAGGAATTTTGTTATATTCCCTGTGGGACATCTATCGATGCACACTATATTCCCTGTGGGATGTCTAGTGATGCACACTATATTCCCTTTGGGACGTCTAGTGAAGTTGAATTAAAAACTTACTATAGTTCCTGTGGAACGTCTAGCACTGAGGAATTTCATTATATTCCCTGTGGGACGTCTAACAATGCACACTATATTCCCTATGGGATGTCTAGTGTAGATGAATTTAAATTTTGCTACAATTCCTGTGGAATGTCTAGCAATGATGAATTTGAAAGTTTATGTCATAAATGCTATGCAGTACATAACATAATGAAGGTTATGACTATTGTGCAGCACATAACATAATCATTTGAAATTCATATTATAGCTATTGTGCAACATATGAAACTCTTGATTGAAATCATGCATGTAAAATGCAAAAATGAGTTCT
Source organism: Mallotus nudiflorus (assembly GCA_947683625.1). NCBI lineage: Eukaryota > Viridiplantae > Streptophyta > Magnoliopsida > Malpighiales > Euphorbiaceae > Mallotus > Mallotus nudiflorus. The sequence goes on along the minus strand of CANTUR010000875.1, from coordinate 75,793 downwards.
GTAATCTTGTTTTGTATTCTGTACTTGACAAAAAAATTAGAATCATAGATTGATTATGCAATCTTAATAATTCAATGAATTATTAATTTGATGAATGTCATAATTTAATTAGGAATGTATTCCTAAACCGAATGCAATAATGGACCAAATTGCAAGAAAGAAAAGTTGGATAAAAAGTAAGTAAATTGGAAGGATTAAAATGGATATTCTCCATTTTATACATTCTTTCCCTTTTATCGATCACTTCACTTCTCTTCCTATTCTTTTCTGCTTCTTTCTTTTTTTTCAATTGATCTTGATTTTTCTTTTCTTGATTTCTTCACCATTTGTTGTCCGATTTATAATCCGTCTGATCCTATGGCCTCCTTGTCACACGGACAACATGAAGGAGTTGAGACTTCAAAATTTCAAAGGATTTTGCCTCTTTGTTTTCCTCATAATAATCTGGAACTTTGAGAAGACTCAACTATCTTTCCTTTGACTCATTTACATACCCACAGGTGCAGAGATGTGGGTAATGAGGTCACTTTTCTTGCTTCTGTTTATTTCTACAAAAATATTACCTGTATAATTAGTAATTAGAGTTAGTTTCATAGTAAAGATTGACATTGACATGTATATTAGTCAGAAATTAATATGAAAATGCATGATAAATTGAAATTAACTCTGAAAATATGAAATTTGACTCTTGGGTTGTCAGAATGGAGGATCGAATGTCTGGAATTTTAGTTAGAATTCCAAATTTCTGATCAGTCAAGTAATGCCGACCGACAATCTAGAATGCATTAGATTACCGGTCAGTAATCTACATTGCCGATCAAAAAAAAGTTTGACTTTTTTTTAAGGGGCAATTAATTAATTAGTTAATTAATTAACTAATCAAATCCTTCAATTTAAATTCTTTGATTAGTTAATTAATCTTTCAATTAATTAATTATTATTTTCTTTTTGAAATTAAAATAGCATCCGATGAAGTTCACAGGCTGTTTCAATCTAGCCCGGGAATTATTTCACAGATTGTCGGAGCAAGTGACACATCTGATTTGGGCTTCTGGATTTAGGCATTTCATTACTGCACTTTCAATTGTTTGAGGCTAGTTTGACCATTATTCTTTATTTTCTTTGATCGAGCGATGGATGGATACTACCCACACTTTTCATACTCGTGTGGGTAAGCCAACCGTTTCACCTATGAGTCTCTCTGCTATCACCGAGATTGCCTTTGGATGATCCCCAGTTCCATTCGACATCAGCTATTGTAGTCTTCTAGAGCATGCATGGAGTTAGTAAGTGCGAGATTTGATCAGGTTTGCCCCAGCATGGAAGAATCGGAAGAACGTTCTTCTTTCATCATTAGTTGAGGGATTCAGACACCTTCCTACTTCTACTCCTCGTCAGATTATTCATAAGGCAAGGTGTTTCCTTTTGATATTATTAGGCATGACCCTCTTTTGTGAGACCGATCATGAGGTCAATATTACTCTGTTGGGTCCTCTTCGTGACTTAGATTGAGTTGCCACACTAGATTAGGGATCTACTGCACTCGTTTATATTTATTACATATTGGACACTGTCTATAGAGGCATTGTCATGATGTGTGGCTTTTGGCGCATCTTGTATGTATGTTTTCCTTCATTTGATATTTATAGTCTTGCTCTTATTTGCCTTTTTCTGATATGTTCTCTTTTTTTCCAGATCTACAGCATAGAGATCGGACTGATTTGAGGCTTTAACGCTATCTGTTCTGATAGGACCTTTCCTCTAATGATGAGATGGGGTTCTTCTCACCTTGCTAGCAACAAGAATACTTTACAGACATACCGTGATCAGTTGAACACTATCGAGTGGCACCTGGTAAGGAAAAGAAAATAAAATCATTAGTATGTTACAGTTTAATAGAGATTAGGCTTAATTTACATAAATTGCATATAAACTCTGATTAGTTGGAGGGTGTTGAGGACATCCAGTGATATGATTTCATGGTGGCTGCAGCTCCCTTGGAGCCTATGAGGATCCTGCTCTCTGGTTATGGCTGTCTAATGCGGTATTAGGGGAACGAGTGTATCGTTGGTCTTCTGGCCCTTCTCGACATCGCATTCCATATGATGTCCCTTCCTCTATGCTCCGTAGCTCACATCTTATAGGTTCAAAGCTGAGGGATGCTCTACAGGGATATGTTGGCTCAGATTTTCTTGAGCGTTCTCGACATTATCAGCAGTTTATCCGTGAGAGCCTCCTAGAGCATGTTCCCAATGACGATGATGAGGTAATTTCTCATTATTTCAACATCTATTTCTAAAACCTATGAATCACTCCTTCTCTTTACAATTTAAGGAGGTTTACTCTCCTATTGATGCGAATGAGGAGACGAAGATTACTCCAGAGACTAAAGTTGTTCCTGAGATTGAGAGCCTTGAGCCCAGACCTAGTCCCGATCATCATGCTTAGCACATTGGGTCTAGTCACGATGGGGCCTTTATCGGTTCTATGCTTGGTGATGTCTCTCTTCCATACAAGTCTATGTTCTACTAGGCTCCCACTGTTCAAGCTCCAGTTGAGCAGCAGATGCAGTTTGGTGATGCTCAGCTTCCTAGCTTTTATCCACCAGATGCTTCTCATATGAGTCTGTTTGCTTTATTTCTTGTATGGATCTGTACACTTGACATTGATATTAATAAAATTTTACAAAAAACATTCCTTGAACACAAGCAGAGTATCTATACGGACTTGCCTTATCTCAAAGATTATTTACGATGCAGGTTACAGACAATTGGCGGGTAAGTGCCTTCACTGAGACAATGAAAATGTATGCATGTAATGCATATGATATGGTGTTTTTTGTGTATGCAGAGCTATTCTAACGGTCTAAAGCGGGAGAATGAGATGCTTCATCAATAGCTTACAGACCTGGGCTTTGATCTGTATAGTGTTGGGACTTCATCTACCAGATCTCTAAACACTTATCATCATGATGACCCTACCAAAGGATAGAGCCCATGGCCTGATACCAGAGCACGAGATGAGTGATTTAGAGTTTCTATATTTCTGAATTTTTGCATGTCTGTATCTAACTGCTCTTTATTATACTACTATTTTTATTCCTGTACTATCTCGAACACTATTAGATAGAACTGAAACAGTGTTTGCATCTTAATGGATTTTTTTTAATAAATAACTAATTAAAAAAGATAGTTAATGAACATTATCCTTTTTAATTAATTATCCATTTATCTTAATCCTTTCCCAAGATGGATAATATTGGATAGATAAATAATTAAAAGAATGGATTATCTTCCTAATTATCTATTTATCTCAATCCTTCTCAGATTCTATCACCTTATCCACATCTTTCTTTCCTAGTAGAAACCTTTTCCCAAATAAACTCATCTTCTTTCCTTATATAAGACCAAGGGGCATTCTCCTTCATCCTTTACTCACTCATCATGACTCAAGCATCTCTCCAAATAATGAAGAAATTTCTTAAAAGTCTTAATGGCGATGACTGGAACAAGCTTCAACCTTTCCACATCAAATCCCTGAAATCTCTTCAGCACATGACTATCGATAACAATCACCTACATGCTGCTACTACCTTCTGGGATATCAAGGACCATGTATTCAGGTTTAATGATCATCAGCTTTGTCCAATGATTAAAGAGTTTACTGCTAACCTGGGATACACATTAGACTCGACTGCTATGATAGCCCTTCCTGATTTGGAGATGCAGTTTCCTAGCAAATTGGTTGCATTCTTTAATTTTCCCCCAGATGATATTTATGTGTATGCGCATAACCCTGGGACCATTCATCTTTCTTCTCTGATCACCATCTGTGGGACTCAGGACAAGAACACTACTTCTTGGACTAGAACAGTTAATTTCTATTTATATGCTCAATTTTTGCTAGTTTCTCACCATGGTGATGTCGATACACACATTGTCAATATTTTGGAACAGGTGGAGCTTCGAGCTAATCCTATGCCAGTTATCCTTGCTGAGACCATCATTGGGGTCGATAGTTTCAAGACGCATAACCGTTTCTCAGGCAATTTATTTCTTCGTTAGGTGTGCAACCAAAACTTTTATTTTTATTTTATTTTTGCCCTAATTTTTGCCTAAGCCGCCCTTTCAGGTTTTCAGCTTAGTAGGCTTGCCCTAACTTTTGCCTAAGCCACCTTTTCAAGTTTTCAACTTAGTGGGCTTTTATTTTATTATCCTTATACCATTTTTTTTTAAGATTTGGTTACAGGAAAAGCTGAGCTTGCTTAATGTACCCCTTAATCCTTTGACTTATCAACCTCATCAGCTACAATCTCATTCTTTGAAAATGAAAGACAAACATTCTATTGACCAATGGGTTGACTGGTTGAAGAAGATTTCAGATGCTGAGATCACATAGGTTTGCCCTTGGTGGAGATTGAAGTTCATGACTATTGAGCTGTATGATCACTGTGTTCCTATTCTAGGGCTGCACTTCTCTACCTTTTTTACCCCTTTACACCTTTATCGTCAATATGGTCTCCCTCAATTCATCATTACTGTTCTGACTGACTTTGAAGGCTTTCCTTTGAGATAAGATTCTCTTAATAAGATTAGGAGCTTATGGCCTTGTAGAGCCCTTGAACGGAACATACACCTGGATGTTGATGTTACTACTGATGATGATTACAAAACTTGGGTTGTTATCCAAAAGACAGAACCACCAGGCTTTGCTAGGTACAAGAGAACTCAAACTTTGTATGATGAGTCGCAAAGGAAGAAATAAAGACATCACTAGATAGAATGGTCTCATAGAGCTAGTTTTAGGCTTTCTTATGTTTTGTTATCCCTTCAAGTACTTATGCTTTGTAATAAAGAAGGATATGCAAAGTTTAACAAAACTTCAATTTCAATTTCATTCATTAATTAGGGCCAAAATGAGTACATTTAATGCATCACATAACATAACTCCTGTTATTAGCTAGTCCTCACGGATTTTCTAATTGAATATTTTTCACTCACATTTTATTTCCCTAATTTTTGCCTGACTAGCCCTTTACGGGTTTTCTAATCAGTGGGACCATTATTTTTTTATTTATTTCCCTAACTTTTGCTTGTCAGCCCTTTGCAGGTTTTCTAAATAGTGGGAATGTCCTAACTTTTGCATGACTAGCCTTTTCAGGTTTTCTAGCCAGTGGACTTTATTTTCTTTATTCTACTTTTATTCATATTTTTTACAAGTAGTACTTCTTGAGCCGATCCAGATTAACAGGTTCCATAAACTCATTCCCTTCAAGATCTGATATCTTAGCAGCTCCTTTAGGTAAGACCGATTTGACCAAGTACGGTCCTTCGCAATTCGGTCTAAATTTACCTCTCGGATTGAACACCATGACTCTAGACTGTTTCAGCATCATATCTCCAGCTTTGATCTTCCCAAGCTTAACCTTCTTGTTGAATGCCCTTGCTATCCTTCTATAATATATTTGAGTGTGGAATAAAGCATCCATCCTTTTCTCCTCTAAAGATACTAGATGATCATATCTTTTCTACGCCCATTCATTCTTAGTTATTTTAGCCTCCATGACTACTCTCAAGGACTTAATCTCAATTTCTATAAGCAAAACTGCCTCACAACCATATACCAATGAGAATAATTTTGGCCTGTGGCGGTTCGAGTTGTAGTCCTATATCCCTATAAGGCAAAAGGAATATATACAGACTAATCCTTGTAGGTTTTAACCATCTTAGTAAGGATTTTCTTGACATTTTTATTAGCCGCTTCCACTACTCCATTAGCTTGAGGGCGATAAGGTGAAGATTTATGGTGCTCAATCCCATACTTTTGTAACAACTCTGCTATTTCTGCTTGAAATTGAACCCCATTATCTGTCACAATATGATGCGGAACCCTATATCTGCAGATAAGGCTCTTCTTGATGAATTGTGCCATCTATTTTGCTTTCATAGTGTTGAAAGATTCTGCCTCTACCCATCTTGAAAAGTAAACGATTGCCACCACTATGTATTTATGCCCATTTGATGATGTCTATCTTATTTCTCCTATGATATCAATTCCCCATGCTACAAAGGGCCAAAGGGATAATAAACTATTCAGGATTATTGGAAGCATGTGACTAAGATTCCCATGGATCTGACACTGATGGCATTGTCTTACTGTCCTAATACAATCCTTTTACATAATCATCTAGTAATACCCTGGTTTGAATATCTTCTTAGCTAGAATTATCTCGTTCATATAAGAACTGCAAGCCCCTACATGAATCTCTTGCATCACCTCTTCAGCTTCATCCTTTTTGAGACACCTGTGCTGCATCCCGTTCAGCATTCTTTTGTATAATACCCCATCACGACCTATATAGTTATGTACAAGAACATGAAGAGCATATCTTTCTTTTGAGGTCGCTTCATCTGGATAAATTCCTTCTTCAATGAATCTCTGGACATCATAAAACCAAGGCTTTTCTTCAGGCCCTATTTGAACATTCATAATCTGCTCACCCCCCATAACACGGTGCTCTAGACTTCATGATCACTAAAGGTTTCATGGCCAACCCAGTTGCACTATCCCACATTAAAGAGAGGGTTGCCAGTGCATCCGCCATCTGATTATCGTCTATGGATAGATGGATAAAGAGACATTTAGTGAAATTCTTCATTAAGGCTTTCAAATAGCATATATAAGGCTTCAGCTTTTCCTCTTTTACCTCCCATTCTTCATTAGCCTGATTGATGACTAACATTGAATCCCTATAAACTAACAAATCTTTCGCTCCAGTTGCCACAACTGCCTCAACTCCATAGATACATGCCTCATACTCAACCATGTTTTTGTGACCTTGAAATCCAATTTCTTTACCATTGGTATGGTTTCTCCTTCTAGTGTAACAAGAGTCACTCCCAATCCAGCTCCTTTGTTGTTTACAGCTCCATCGAAGTAAAGTTTCCACTCCCGGTGCTCTACAACTGCTAAGTTCTCATATGGAAACTCCAAATTCCACTGCTCCTCACCTTTGATCACATTTTGAACTAAGAATTCTGCTACTGCTCTTCCCTTGATTACCTTTGTAGTAATGTACTCTTTATCGAATTCAGTTAAGAGTACCAACCATCGAGACATTTTTCCAGTTAAAACCAATGCTTGAAATAAATACCTTATAGGGTCTATTCTTGAAACAACTTGAACCCTGTAAGATTGAAAATAATGCCTCAATTTCCTCATAGCCCAAATCATTATCAGACATGTCTTTTCTACTAAGTCATTTTTTCCTCGTACGGTAGAAACTTCTTGCTTAAGTAGTACACTGCGTGCTCTATTCCATCTGACCTTTCTTGTGCTAACATTGCCCCTATTGCATCCTCTTCTAAAGCCAAGTATAAAACCAATGGCTTACCCTATCTAGGTGGTTTCAGAACAAGTGGATTAACAAGATACTCCTTGATCTTATCAAAAGCTTTTTGACAATCATCATTCCACTTAACTGGCTAATCTTTCCTTAAGAGCTTAAAGATAGGATCACAAATGTTAGTGAGTTTTACGATAAACCTACTAATATACTGTAACCTGCCAAGGAATCCTCTTACTTCTTTCTCCATCTTTGGTGCCAGCATTTCCTAGATGGCTTTCACTTTATCCAGATCCACTTTAATTCCTCAGCTACTCACTATATGCCCTAACAGCTTCCCTGAAGTAACCCCAAAAATGCACTTCTTCGGGTTAAGTCTTAGGTTGTACCTCTTAATTTGGGCTAAGAACTTGTCTAAGACTTCAAAGTGTCCTCCTCTTGTCTCTGATTTGACCATCATATCATCCACATACACTTCAACCTCCTTATGCATCATATCATGGAAAAGTGCAGTAGCGGCTCTTTGATAAGTTTCACCTACATTCTTCAATCCAAAAGTCATCACCTTGTAACAATACATTCCCCATTCTATGATGAAAGCTTTCTTATTCTTATCCATGATAGCCATCATGATCTGGTTATACCTGAAAAATCCATCCATAAAATAATACATTGCACTTGCTGCAGCACTATCCACTATTACATCAATATAAGGTAACGAGAAGTCATCCTTTAGACAAGCTTTGTTCATATCCCTAAAATCTACACACATCTATACTTTACCCTCTTTCTTAGGAACAGGTACTATGTTTGCTAGCCATTGAGGGTAATCTACTACTTCTAGGAAGTTAGCCTGTATTTGCTTAGCAATTTCCTCCCTTATCTTTTCTGTCCATTCTAGTCTTAATTTGTGCAATTTCTATTTAACCGACTTGGTTTCTGGATGGGTTGGAATGTGATGCTCTGCTATTTCCCTATCCAAACCTGGCATGTCTTCATAAGTCCAAGCTAATACTACCTTTCTTTTTGTTAATATTCTCTCAAATTTTTTTCTCTTCAAGGGTTACATCATATGATATAGAAATGTTCTTTGGATTATCATTTGTGACCATGTTAAATGAATCAAATTGAATTGAATTAATGTTAAACATGCATGATCAATCAAAATTATAATGCACAAAACTATCAGGATGCACATCACACAAGTAAGCAAAACTAGCATTCATATCATTGACCATAGGAAAAACAACATCTTCATCCGCATAACGACCGGACGTTATTACATCAGTTTCTTCATAAAAAAACATCAATAAAACTATTACTAATGATAGTAGCTAAGTCCTAGGGTGGTTCCTCCTCAAGTGGCAGACACAGTAGCTCCTCAATAGCATCATCACCCATCCTTTCAGTTACTTACTTCATGACTTCCTCTTTGTTACTAGCCAGTAGGCTTTCCACAATCTGCTCCTTGAAGATCTCAAACCCATGGACATCCTTTCCAGCCACATTAATAGATTCTTTAATGCCCAGATAATACTTGCCTTCCTCTGGCTTGATGAAGTTCTCACTTAGTGGTCCAATCCTTCCCAAGGGCTTATTTCTTTTTGTTTTCTCTTTGTTCTCTACTAGCTGATCCTACCTCAATATATCCCAAATCCTCCATATGGTCCTACATTTTAATGTTTGGGGGCCTAGGACTTCCTTGTTCATTTTTCCCGAGCCCCTGTCCAAGTCGATAATTCATGCTTTCCATCATTTTTGCAACCTTGGGATCCATCTCATCAAATATTCCAATAACTTGGAAACCAGAAAAAACACACACTTGCTTCTGTTTATCAAGTATGGCTGCCACAGCTGCATTGGTTCCAGCTTCTATTGTCATGACATCTCCTTCATGAGGGAATTTTATTTTTCGATGCACTATTGAAGGTACTCCTCCCAGGGCATGAAACCACGGCCTTCCCAATAGTAAGGCATAGGTAACAGGGATGTCAAGTATAGTAAATTCAACAGTTGACTCTACAGGACCTATTTTGACTAAAGCCTGAAATGTTCCCTCCACATTCCTGGTATTGTTATCGTAAGCTCTGATTATGAGGTTTGAAGCCGTCAAGTCATCTACTTTCAGACCCAGATTAGGTAGGATCTTTAGTGGGCATACATTTATAGTTGAACCATCATCCACCATTACAAAGTTGGCTCTCTTCCATTTTACTTCAGCTGGGATAAATAATGACTTATTATTATTTCTTCCCTCCAAAGGCAAGTCATCATCTGAGAATGTTACCAGCCCATGTTTCTTTTTTATAACCTTTGCCACCATAGCTTCTGGAGTAGCAGTTGTTTCAATGCTTATATTCGATAAAGCTTTGACAAGAGCCCTTCTATGGCTACCTAAATGCATCAGTAATTCCCAAATGCTGACGTTTGCCTTAGCCTTCTTCAGTTGTTCCAAAATCAAATCCTCTTTCTGTCCTTCCTCTACTTCTGCATCTTCTATTTCTTCCCTTTTGGCAACCCTTTCATTTTGCTTTTCAGCTGCCCGATAATTCCTCCCATTTCTAGTAACATGATTCACATTTGGAGTGTCACTCCATACATTGACTCCAGTGGGTTTTTCTTCATTGAATCATACCATATGTCAATAACTCCAATGATTCGGTCTCTTTTTCCATCTTTCCACACTTCCATTGTGCATGTTTCCTTCCCATTCAGATCTTCCATATTGAGCTTACCCAAATCTTCAACTCCTTCTTGAGACTGTTTAAGAGCCAAAGGTTCATCCTCAAATTCATCACCCCACCCTATAGGCACAATTGATTCAATGGGGATGTCAGTAAAAGTGGGTTTAGAATAGAACACTCTATAATCAAACTTGCCCAAAGGTTGTCCTAATAGATCTTCAACTCCTTTTAGCAACTACTCAAGAATTTTAGGCTCTTCTTTTACTGGCTTATCATCAAACTCATCTCCCTAACCTGAATGCTGAATTGATTCAATAAGGACATCAGCAGAGGGTGGTTTTAAGTAAAATACTCTGTAATCAAACTTGCCTGAGGGCTAGCCCAGTAAATCTTCTACTCCTCTCTGTGGCTATCCGAAAGGTTCTCCATTGGGTATAAGGTTGAGATCCTTAAAGGAGCTTAACACTTCTTCTTCGATAACCCTTGAGTTGATCATCATGGTGGCTGGTGGTGGAACATTTTGGTAGTCTGGGAAAGGGTTATTTCTGGTGTTTGGGTTGGAATTGGATTTCTCAAGGTCGGTGATTTTTTCGGAGTCTATCAAGTTTTGGATTTCATGCTTTAGGTGGATGCAGGTATCTATGGAATGGCCAACTACTTGATGAAACTTGCAGTAACTATTTGGATTATAGCCAGGGAGATTTGGATTCGAGGGTTTGGAAAAGGTTAAGGGTCAAAGCAGGCCTTTTTGGATTAGCCTCTCTAGGACTTTAGAGAGTGGTTGGTTGAAGTTGGATAACCTTCTAGGTTGCTGAACTGCACATACCTCTACAACTCGGCTAGTACTTCCTTATTGTATGCCCCTAGTTGGGTAGTTTTGAGTTCCTGTGCCTCTAACAGTTTTCTTTTTCTCACTCTTAATTTCCTCAGCTGTAACCCATCATCATACAAATCCACAAAGGTTTTGGGATTCATTATCTGTAGCCTCTCAACCAAATTAGGTGACACATTACGAACTATCATTCTAACTTTATCCTTTTCAGTAAGCTTATTTTTCATCATCCCTGCTTTACTCATGAAACGAGTTAAGAAATTAGAAAAGGATTCATTTGATTTCTGTTTAGTCAACTCCAAATCCATAATTGACACTTCCAATCGAGTGTTATAACCATATTATTTCAAGAATGTAGTGCACAGTTCCTTCCAGTCAACTCTAATAGACTTCTCTAACCCATGGTACCAGTTCACAACTATTCCTTCTAGGGACATCACAAACAACCTAGTGACTACTGCTAGAGGTGCTTTTATAGTGCTCATGGTTGTTGTGTATTGGCTCAAATGAATTCTAGGGTCTCCTCTCCCATCAAATTTCTACAGTTAAGGCATTTTGAATTTTTCAAGCAGTTTGTCACCCTCCATTTGTAACATATCATCAAAGTCAAAAGAATATCCTATTCCTTGTCCTCTAATCAGCTCTTCCATCTTAGACATTTTCTAAGTTAGTGCTTGCATTTGCTTGGACTCGAGGTCTTGAACCAATTTAAGCAATTCTCTCTTCGCCTTTTCTACCATATAGTTTTCAATGTCTTCCATTCTCACATCAGTAGCAGGCACATTTCTAGGAGCAGGTTGCCCCCAAGCATTGTTAGAAGTAGGTAGAGGAGCTACATCAATAGGTGGAGCTCCTACAGCAGGTGGCTATTCAATAGTAGCAGTAGGTGGTTGTTCAATAACAGCAGCAGGTGGTTATCCAACAATAGGTTGCACTAGTCTGACCAAAGCATGTCTCCATTCATCTTGCATCATAGCTCTCATCTCATCCATCAAAGCTCCCTTAATGTCCTCCAAGGTCCACATCTCTAGTTGTTGTTCCATTTCATTCTATTTAGTTTGAGTTAATTCAGTTTCTAGGAATAGTGGATTGATTGGACTCCCCTCTAGTCTCTCCAGTCTGTGAAGAATGCTTTGAGCTATGGACTCCAAATTTAAATTAACTCTAGTCAATCTACCACCTCTTCGTCCCTAGACACGAGATGACCTAGAAGAATCTATGATGGTTGCAAAACAAGGTATTAGTATGATGCATGGACTGTATGTATGGATGTATGCATGATGCATGTGTTTATGCAATAAATAGCAGGCAAGCAAGTAGCAAGTATCAAGAAGCAATCAATAAGCAACATGCAAGCATAAGCCTTCCAACCTTATTCCTCCCACACACGTGTTCAATGGTGAGTTTCTTTTCCTAGGGTTTTTAGTCTTGGCCTTCATATCAACAAGGGATATTAAGAGCCGACGTACATGCCAAATCTCTTTTAAAAGAAAAAACACAGAAGAAACATTTCTAAATATAAAGGTATAGCCTAATCCTTATTAGACTGAATGAGCTTCAAAGGTATAGGCCTGGGCTTTTATAAATAGAAATACCTCATGGTAATTCAAACAAACAAGCACTTTGTATGAAGATCTTAGGGGAAGTAACTAGGCCATTATATATGGTTAGGGTCCGGTGAAAAGTTAAGGTTCTCTTAGCAAGATGCTCTCCATTATGGACTTTGAGTTACAGGCCAAGGTCAGAGGGGCCTAGCATCCTTTACCAACTCAAGAGAAGATTACCCCCCCTTAGGGACTTGGGTTACAGACTCTAGTCAGATGAGCCCGATAATCTCTTTTGAACCGAGTTAAGGCTAAGAGTAATAGTTAGCCAATCTACAACTCCATGAAGCTAATGGAATCATGGAATCATAAACCAACACCATCGATTTAGTAAGGACATGAAGAATGAATGTAAGAATGAAATAATAATCAATAAAATAATTCTAAAGAACACGAGTAGAATCAATATCTCTTATCCCCAGTGGAGTCACCACTGTAGACGGTGGGGTTTAGTGCGCATCCAAGATTTTAGCAACCACGATGCTGTTTAGGCTCAGGGCCTTAAAGAACACACTAACCATTGTCACAAAGACATGGCATGGAGATAAGGAGTCACCACCCAGGGTAATAATCGGGACAAATCGAAAAAGTGGTACTCAATTCTCTAAAAGAAAGCTAGCACCACAACCAAGAGATTCTGGATATGGAATACTAACTTCTCTTAGTCTCGTGTTCTTTTAGAATAATTTTATAAATGATTATTTCATCCTCTAATTACATGCAATTTTATTAAACCCTAATTAACATCCATCTAACCCAAAAGGCAACAAGTCAATAAAATTACAAGTAAAAATGCATAAAAAGGCAATGTCCCTATGTCTAAACTATGTTAATTTTATTTTATAAGTTAGCTAAATCTACATATTTTATTTACAGATGAGAAATAGACTATAGGTGGGCCTACATTTTTATTAATTAGTGAGCCTAAATCTGTTTATTTTAATTTGTCTAAGGAATGGGCTCTATTCAATTTTAAAGGAAAATCAAATTAATGAGCCTAAGTCTAACTTGGTCTTACTTTAAGTGAAATGTGGGCATAAGTCTATTTATTTTAAAAGAAATGAAATTAAGTTGGCTAAGCTAACTCTAAACAAGTTTTAATTAACTAAGTGGGCCTAAAATCTAATTAACCTAATGGGCCTAAATTGATTTTAATTATTTAAAGTCCTAAACCATTTTTAAGCCTATTTATTAAGTGGGTTAGACCTAAATTTGGGCTTGGGGCCCAAAAGGATAAAAACATAAAAAAAAAAAACAAGCCCATAATAAATAAAACACAAAAAAATGGATCCAATAAACATTACAGTCATTTTCTAAAAAACCCTAAATTAATTACATGCAAACCCTAATTTAAGCTACTGCCACCATTGATTTTAATTGATTTTTTTACCCAATTGAACTTAATTACTAATTAATTTTAAAGTACATAAAATTTAATTTTTCACTATTCCCACTACTGGGGCTATTACAAACTACGTACAAAAATTAAATTTAAATGATTATACACCTAGAAATTAAAATAACTACACAGAACACCGAAAATGGAAAAAATAAAGACAAAACCCTAAATTCTACTGGAAAACAACACAGGTTCTTCCATGGCATTCCATAGACCTTCTGCTCAATTTAAATATAGGCAGTATCCTCCTCAATCCACATGCACATATCAAAACAAAAAAAACAAGTAATCAGATTAGTAGTGAAATTAAACAATCAAAAAGAATAACATAATAAAAGAAAAATCACAAAAAGAAAAAATAGAAAGAATAAAAAATGAAATAGAAAATAACACTGATGATTTAGATATGTGCAAATGCCCTTTTTGGCCGCTCAGATTAGGATTTTCACCGTTGAAATTGACTCAGTATTGATTTGATTCTGGACAGGGACTAAAAAAAATGTTGGATTGTCCTCATTAAATGAACTGAAAAAATTAGGGTTTTGAAAGAACAGAAGAAATCAAAGTTTGATCTACGGATGTGTGAGTTTCTCTAAGTTCCTCCCTCTATGTAAAAAAATTTTCTTTTTTTCTCTTTTTTTTTCTGAACGCATGCAAACTCTACTTTTAAATGCAGAGTCTGCACATACTAACTTCCTCCAAAGAAGGAACGGACTGATGATCAGATAGCATTTTTTTTATTTCAAAAATATCTTATGCGTGTAAAAAAAAACCTTATCAAATAATCATAATGATAGAATTTGAATTTTCAACCAATCAAAACACTGAAAAAAATCGATAAAAAATAAGAAAAAAAATGTGAAAAATAAAAAAAAAAGACTTATTGTGCGTCGGTACTATGCAATGTCAACTGGCTTTGTATAATGCCGATCAGCATTGTGTAATACCGATCGGCATTGTATAATGTCGATCGGCATTTTAAATGCCAATCCTAAAAAAAATTAACTTTTAATTACCAAAAGACCCCTAAAAAATTGACTTATTTGCAATCAAATCCTAAAAAATGTTGCAATTTAGTCCTTAAAGTCCAGAAAATCGACAACCAAGTTCAATTTTTGAATGAATTTCAACATAGGGGCTTACGTCACAATTGTGCACAATTGCATCCCAAAATTGGGTGCTTACAGTATCCACATTCATTCTCATGGAAATGCAGAGGTAAAAGACAATCAATAAATATATTATACTAATTTTTTTATTCCCTTAAGATGAATTCCTTATCCCCAAGTGATATTTAATTCTCAAGTAATTTCAATTATTTATCCACCAAATTACTCCAATTCTCATTATAAATAGTTTGATTAACAAGTTACATTTGATGATCAAGCAAACATAACATAATTTATACTAATTGAAATCAAATCATAAATAGCAAAGGATAGAAATATAGTTCTTATTTAATTCTTCATTGTAATTCTCATAAGAAGACTTAGCCAAAATACATGATAAAGAAACAATAAGAGAAAATTAAACACAACATAAAAAGATGAATAAAGAAGCAATTAAATGAATAAAACCATTTACTGTGTCTTCTAGAAGTTCTTGATGTAGAATAATCCTCTCTTGCTTCTTGACTTCGTCTTTTTCAAATTAGTCTTTAAAACTAGAACTTCTTTTTCAATGATTTCTAAACTAAAACTTTGTAACAATACTTATTCATTCTTGTTAAAATAGATCCAAACACATATATTTATAGGTTTCTAAAGGCTGCAATTCGTGTCCCTTTGAAAGGATGCAAGAATGAAGGGGTATGCTGAAAGGGTGTATTGGTACCGACTCATCCCTATGTGATGACTCATCACCAATTTTTTATGTTACAAGTCGGCACCAAGTGACAAGTTAGCAATCATCAAGGCTCGGCATATCAAGCTTTTATGATAATTCAGTACCAAGTGCCGACTCATCATTAATACTTTTTATCACGACTCATTCCCATGGTGACAACTCGACAATCTTTACTAAATCTCCAACTTGACTTCACAAGATTCATACTTCATTCTAAACAATCCCAAGTCCTTTCCATGAATAATTTAAGCCTAAAACATGTATAAAACACACAATCAACCATAAGAATAAAAGAAATAAAGATAACACTTGCATAACCAAATAAAAACACAAATATAGAAAAAATCAAATGAAATTAAAACTAAACTGCCCTAAAGAACTATGCATATTTGCATTATATCAAACTCCCCCACACTTAGACCTTGCTTGCCCTTAAGAAAGAAAAGATCCTCATAGAAAAGTAAATAAAAATTTTCATCTTCTCCAAACAAATGTAGTCACCTTATCAAGTTATTTTAATCATAAAAGAGGTTAGAAAAGGATGATTCAATAATTAAACTTTTAATGCTCAACAATGATAAAATAAACATGTTTCATAGCATAAGCAATAAGTTTACCAATTCATCTTAATTTACTAAGAATAAAATAAAGGATGCAAAGTCAAAGTTTTAACCAAGCTACTTAACCAAAATAGTCATTCTTCAAAGTTAGGATTCTAAAAGCAAAAGCAACCCTTAAGACAATGTTAAGCACACATAACAACTCATTTTTCTCATGGGATTTTTAGACATTTTTATTCATAGACATATAAATATATCTTTTGGATGTATTGTTTCTGAATGAATGCAACTAAGGAGCACACTCAATTGCACATAACTTACTCGAAATACATTTAATTTTTATATTACACATCTCTTTCTGAATGAATATAATTAAGGAGCATACTCAATTACACATAACTTACTTAAGATGCATCACATCATAAGCATTATTTTACTTTACTTTTTTTATTTATTTTTAGGATAGTCCTCATCCATTATTGAAAAGCAAGTTTCATATGTATTATGGTTATAGTTTCCCTAGGGCTACTCAAATATCTTAGAAAACCTAAGCTTAAATCTTTACCACTTTAGCCTTAAGCATAGTTAGTAAGTTGACTAAAGCATTCTTTGGATCTTAGAAATAATAAAAAGATATAAAAAGATAAACTTATAACTTATACTAAATGAAACTTTAAACTTCTATCAATTGAGCATTGAAAACTAATCATCCACATAAAACTTAACCTCAATCAAAATCAAAAAGACTAATAAGATAACTACTTATTTAAATAAAGGAGAAGAATGAAATATATGATAATGCAAATTAGCAAAATATATCATAAATATTATAGACGGCAGGGTTTAGTGCGTGTCCAAGATTTTAGCAACCGCAACACTATTTGTGCTCAGGGCTCTAGAGAACACACTAACCACTATCACAAATACATGACGTAGAGATAAGGAGTCACCACCCAGGGTAATAACTAGGACAAATCAAAAAGGTGGTACTCAATTCCCTAAAAGAAAGCTAGCACCATAACCAAGAGATTTTGGATACAAAATAACAACTTCTTTCAGTCTCGTGTTCATTTAGAATTACTTTATGAATTAATATATTATCCTCTATTTACATGCAATTTCATATAAACCTTTATTCTAGCAATTAACTCCAAAGCAAACCAATCATGAAAATACAAGTAAATGCATTCCTTTAAACATATAATCCCTAAGTTAGTCTAATCTACATTAATTTCAATTAAATGAACTAAATCTACATGTTTTAATTTACAAGTGAGCTAAAGACTAATGGGCCTAATTTCTTTTAATTTTAATTAAATGAACCTAGGTCTATTTATTTTAATTCTAAAAATGGGTCTAAATCTACAAATTATAAAGTACTTAAATTAAGGGCCTAGTTCTACATGTTTTAATTCTAAGCTGATCTTAAATCTACAAATTATGAAAAAGACTTTAATTTAATGGGCTAAGTCTAATTAATTAAATTACATTAGGTGGGCCTATGTCTAATTTAATAAATGGGCTTAAGTTATCTCTAACCTAAAAATCTAATTAATTATGGGCCTAAAATGCATTTTAATTAATTAAACCTAAACAAACCTAAATTTATTTTAAGTGGATTAGAATCTAATATGGGCTTAAGACCTAAAACACATAAAAATAAATAAACAAGCCCAAAAAATAAAAAAAAACATATCAAAACAATTAAAGAAAATATCAAACAACTAATTAAATTAATTCCTTCTAAAACCCTAATTTTCATCAACATGCAACCTAAATTAATCTACTTCCACCATTGATTTTAATTAATTACCCAAATGAAACCCTAATTTTACTAACCAATTAATCAACATAAACATGCAACCACACACAATTTCATTATTCCCACTATTGGGGCTATTACAATAATCTATGAAAATAATAATAAAAATAATTAATACAACATCAAAAAATATAAATTAAATAATTAAATAAGAATAAAAACCTAAAAACCTAAAAACTAAATCTAGCTACAAGATCTTATCCATGGCATTCCATGGTCTTTTTATGAGTTTAGTCCTCCAAACATGATCATCATGTATTTTCCTCCATAGTCACCATAAAAAGAACAAAAATTATGATTAGTGAATAAATTATAACAATAATTTAAATAAAATTAAAACTCAATAAAATAAAATAAAATAAATCAAGTAAAAATAGAATAAGGAGAAGATGATGCTTATGGATGATTTTAATTGAGTGCTCCTTATATTTTGTAAAATCACCATTCTTGATAGGTCTTCGAATCTTATTCTTCAAAAATCCTCCAAAGATCTTCAATTAATCAATTAAACAAAAGGGAATTTTGTAAAGAATGTTTTTTTTCAAAATATCAAAATAAAAGTTATGAATAAGAGTACTGCTCCTCCGTGATGTCCTTTTCCCCAAGAGCCAAAACACCTCCTTTTATAGTGAAACAACCCTTCAAACCCTATCTATAAATTGATTCCTAAAAGACTTCTATTTCCTTAAAAATATCAGATAAATATCAAAAATAATTTTAAAGAAATTTCAAACCAATCAAGATTCAAGAAAAAGATATTTTTATTTTTTGAAAAGTCCAAAAACAGACGGAATAGGTCTAATTCCGATCAGAATTATATAATTCCAATCACTTTTTTTATTATAAAAAGGTCCCTAAAAGAATTTAAGTTTTACAATTAGGTCCTTAAAAAGCATTGCAATTTAGTCCATGAAAACATTAAATTATTTATTTAAAAAGTGCAATCAGACCTCTGAAGTTTCAAAGTTCAAGTATTGAAGACCTATTAATGACATTTTCATCATTGGAGTCCTTTGTCTCATCCATAACTCATCATCCCGAAATTGGGTGTACAAATATAAATATAAAACACACAATATCCTAAATATATACTAAAGATGTACTAATAATATACTACTAATATCCCTTCCCCCACACTTAAAATGACACATTGTCCCCAATATGATAAAAACAAAAGTAAGAAAAGGAAAGAAATACTCCCTTAGTCATCTGTAGGGGTAGGAGGTGGAGACTCGATTTAATATCTGGAGTAAGAAAAAATTGATTTAATTTGTACTCCATCTTTCGTTGCTGACAAGCAAGCTCTTGGTTATGAAACTCCATCTCATTGATTTAACACTACATAGCAATCTGCGTATCCAGAATTTGATTCTAGATTGGAGATTATGCACTTGAAGATCCACCGGCTTCCCTTTGCATGGGATATGTTAGGAGAGGAACATCACTGTATGGTGTATATTAGGGTAATTCCTCCTCTGGATCACTCTCCTCCACTACCTCTTATTGAGGTTCCTTAATCGATGGTGGTCTCTCAATACCTCTTGAACAAGAACATGAAAAAGTGGGAATCAAACGGAATGCAGCATCCATCACTTTGCCTCCTAAAAAAGCTTGCTTTGTAAAATAAGAACACTCAAAAAATTGAGTATAGTTAGCAAGGTTAAGATTCAAAACCTTTGCGACAATAATAATCACATGTTCATGAGTTAGAGGTGCATCTTTGCATGAAGCACAAGTCAATAATTGGTTAAACATCCAATAAGTCCAAGAGACTTATTTCTTGTTATGAATGCACCACATTAAGAATAACTCTTATGTAGAAATGTGATTGAACTCAGTTTTATGGAAAATGACACATGCAAGTACTTTATGTAGCAACCAATATTTCAAATCCTTAATAAACATAGCCTTGCCTTTCCTAGAATTAAATGGTGTTTGCAAACCAGTTAAAAATGTCAAAAACTCATTCAATCTAAAAGAAGATGGGGGATCGCATAACCTATCCTTTTTAAAGCCAAAGACACGTTGCATGAAAGTATAAGTAAGTTGATGTTTCTTTCTTTGCATGCGAAATTCCAAAATTTGTGAGTTTTTAGCATTAACATCCAAAGTAGTATAAAAATTTGGTAGTTAATTCCACATTGATATCTTCATGTATAGAAAAAAACTTGTTAAGGCCACATTGTGTCAACAATTGATTAAAAGATTCAAGAATACCCACTTCATTTAGAAAAGAGTTAGGGATATACTTACAATCTATTATTTCCCTAAACTTAATGGTTGTAAACTTGGCACCTTCTTCATGGGAAAGGATTGGAAATTTGGCCTTGTATGTTTGTGAAAGGTTTTCTTCTTCCTCTTGTTGTTCCTCTTCAATGTGTGGTCTTTTAGAAGATGAACCTCTTATTTTACCCATTTCAAGAATCTTACTTGATTGAAGTTATAAGTGTAGAGATGTGTAGAGAGTAAGAGATGAGAATGGAAAATAAGAACAAAGAAAATAGGAAAAGAAAAAGGAAGTAATTCAATTAGGGTTTATAATAAAAAGGATATCCAAAATGAAAATGTTTAAAGAAGAGAATATAAAGAAGAAAGAAGAAGGAAGAGAAGAGATAGATATATAATAGAGAGGAAAAAAACATATGGGATATTAAATAAGACAATAGATATGAAAATTGTGTAGTCAAAAGGGTGTATATATAGGTGTAGTAGGGATGTAAGAGAGTAGGTGTGTATGGGATAGTGAAAAGGCATGGAGAATTGTGAAAAGGCATATAAGAATGTGAAAGGACATGATTATTCTTGAAAAAGAAACAACTTTGCAATTCCAAAATACGTATTTGGTTAGGGAATAAATAGAATAAATAAATGAAATAATAATGAAAGATGTGTAACAAAGAAAACTAACTAAAGTATGGTTGTTAAAAGTGTATATATATGTTAAAGAATTAGTAAGGAAGGAAAAATGAAGGCAAGAGTTGGCACTAACACATGCTATGGTAAGTTGTCCACATATGATGACTCATCAATTTATTTATCTATTATGAGTCATGAATGTGTGACGATCGTCACATTTCCTTTCTATTACGAGTCGTCAACGTGTGACAACTCGTCACCTTACCATACTAAAATAATGTTAAGATATGTGATCTAAAAATTAAACAAAATGAGTGACACAATAAAAGAAATTAATCTAAATTCAAAAATAATATGATTAATAAAGCTAGTAAATGTGAAAAATGTAAAGTAATAACTCTAACTAAACAAAATGAACTAAAATGAAATAATCATGAAATAAAAGCATGTAAAATAGAGACATATAATATAATTATGAAAATAAACATGTGGTAATCTCACCATGCTAAATTGAAAGGTCTATATCTTGGCTACAGCTTAATTCAATTAGGGTGTAGATAGAGAGATAAAGCTGCTTGGAGCAATTATTTCACCGATTAAGGAGGGCTTGAGATGATGTCCTTGAAGATTTCCCCTTTACATTAGCAATATCAACTGCTCCATGAGGATAAAATTTAATAACTGTAAAAGGATCCAACCACCGTAACTTCAACTTTCCCGGAAATAACTTAAGTCTTGAATTGTAAAGGACAATAAACTCGCCCTCATGAAATTCCTTCTTAGATAAATGCTTATCATGCCATAACTTAGTACAATCTTTATATAACTTCACATTCTCATAAGCATTCATTCTTAACTCATCCAATTCATTAAGTTGAAATAACCTCTTCCTACCGGCCTTCTGCAAATCAAAATTCAAAGCCCTTATTGCCCAATATTCTTTATGCTCTAGTTCAACAAGTAAATGACATGACTTCCCATATATTAACTGATAAGGAGTAAGGCCAATTGGTGTTTTAAAAGCTATCCTATATGCCCATAGGGCGTTATCCAACTTCAATGCCAAATCCTTCCTTAAAGAAGACACAGTTTTTTCAAGATTCCATTTGATCTCTCTATTGCTCACTTCAACTTGCCCACTTGTTTATGGGTGATATGGAGTAGCAACCTTGTGTGTCACTCCATATTTCTTCAAAAGAGATTCTATTATATAATTGCAAAAGTGTGAACCTCCATCACTTATCAATGCTCTAGGAGTGCCAAATCTTGGGAAATTAATTTTCTTAAGCATCTTCTTAACAACCTTAGCATCATTAGTAATGGTTGGTATAGCTTTAACCCACTTTGAAACATAACCAATCGTAACTAATATAAACTTATAACCTAAAAAACTAGGAAAAGGGCCCATAAAGTCTATGCCCCAAACATTAAAGAGTTTGACTTCAAGGATTCCTTTCAAAGTTATCTCATGTTTCTTAGTAATATTACCCACTCTTTGACATCTATCACATGTAAGAACAAACTCTCTGTCATCTTTAAATAAAGTTGGCCACCAAAAACTATATTGTAGTACCTTAGATGCTATTTTTGTTGCATCAAAGTGTCCTCCAACATCCAAGGAATGGTAATGTTTCAAAACATTTTGAGCTTCATCTTGAGGAATGCATCTCCGAATTAACCCATCTGCACATCTCTTATAAAGCAAAGGTTCCTCCCAATAGTAGAATTTAATATCATGTAAAAATTTCTTCCTTTGTCGATAATCTAACTCATAAGAAAGAAGACCACTAACGAGATAGTTAGTAATATCTACAAACCATGGAAGTTCCTTTGATGCCACACTTAATAGATGTTCATCATGAAATGTCTCATTATTTGGCACACCATCATCATTCCTTTTCAATCTATCTTGATCAAGCCTTGATAGGTGATCTACAACAAGGTTCTCACTTCCCTTCTTATCTCTCACTTCCTAATCAAACTCTTAAAGTATTAAAATCCACCATAGGAGTCTAGGTTTTGCAACTTTCTTGTTTAGAAGATACTTAAGAGCAACAAGGTCTGAATAAACAATCACCTTTTCCCCTATACGATATGCTCTAAACTTATTAAATGCATAAACAACATCAAGCAACTCCTTTTCTGTAGTGGTGTAGTTGATCTAAGCATCATCAAGTAGTTTGCTAGCATAGTAAATCATATAAGGCTTGCCTTCCTTTCTTTGACCTAAAACAGCCCCCACCGCGAAATTACTTGCATTACACATTAATTCAAATGGTTGCTCCCAATTAGGTGGTTGCAAGACAAGTGCAAAAACAAGTGCAGAAACAAGAGCTCCTTTTAAAGTTTCAAATGCATCAAGACATGCATCATCAAACTTAAAAACATCATCCTTAGCAAGTAACTTACATAATGGCTTTGCTATTTTGGAAAAATCTTTGATAAATCTTTGAAAGAAACCTGCATGTCCAAGGAAGCTCCTTATATCCTTAACACACTTTGGAGGTGGCAAATTATCAATCACTTCTATCTTTGCCTTATCAACTTTGATGCCTCTCTTTAAACTTGAATGACCAAGAACAATTCTTTCTTGTGCCATGAAATGACATTTTTCCCAATTCAAGACCAATCCTTGCTTAATACACCTGTTAAGAACTTTAGAGAGATTGTCTAAACAATTGGAAAAATTAGTACCATATGCACTAAAGTCATCCATAAAAACCTCTACACAATCATCAAGTAAATCACTAAATATTAAAAATATACATCTTTGGAAAGTTACGAGTGCATTACATAAACCAAAAGGCATTCATCTAAAAGCAAAAGTGCAATATGGACATGTAAAGGTGGTTTTAGATTGATCTTTGGGATGAATAGGAATTTGATAGAATCCATTGAGTCCATCCAAATAACAGAAGTTAGAAAAGTTAGCTAGTCTCTCAAGGACTTGGTTAATAAAAGGCAATGGGAAATGATCCTTTCTAGTTGCCTTATTCAATTTCCTATAGTCAATACACATATGCCATCCTGTGATAGTTCTAGTAGGTATCAATTCATTAGATTCATTCCTATCAATGGTTAAGCCTCCCTTCTTTGGAACAACATGATTAGGGCTCACCCAATTACTATCACTAATGGAATATATGATTCCATTATCAAGCAACTTAGTTATCTCTTTTCTCACCACTTCCTTGAGAGTGGGGTTCAGCAGCCTTTGACCTTCAATGGAAGGCTTGGCATTGTCCTCTAAAAGAATTCTATGCATGCATACATTAGGACCAATACCTTTCAAATCATTTATAAAATAACCAATGGAATTTTTATGGTTAAAAAAATCATCACATAAGGCATCAACATTATCACTAGGCAAGGATGAATTCACAATAAAAGGAAATTTAAGGTTAGAGTCAAGAAATGCATATCTTAAATTTGATGGTAAAGGCTTAAGCTCCAACTTGACTTCTTCACTTGATGTAGTAGCTTTTGGTTCATCATCTCTCCTTAAAGGTTCAAATCTTAATGTTCTATGAGAAGGTTAATATGGGGTCACCTCCAAGATTTGCTCATTAACTTCTTCCATCATGTATGACTCCATAAGGTCTTGCTTCAAACATTCATAAATTACTTCTTCAATGCATTCATCAATAACATCAATAGAATCAATTCTACTTGCCACTTCTATTGTTGTTAACTTCATAATCTTTAACACATCAAACTCTATACATTCATTATCCACCTATAACGTGATCTTTCCTCTCTTCATATTAATAATTGCTCTTGCTATCATAAAAAATGGTCTCCCGAATAAAATTGGGATTTCAAGATCTTCCTCTATCTCCAACATAACAAAGTCAGCTGGTATTACAAACTTCCCCACTTTTGTTAGCACATTTTCTAGAATACTAAGTGGATATATGATAGATTTTTTCACCATGGAAAGACACATATTGGTAGGTTTAAGTTCTTCTAAATTAAGCCTTTTGTAAATAAAGTAAGGCATAATGCTAAAAGTAGCACTAATATCACATAAAGCTTTATCAAAATTCATGCCTCCAAACGCACAAGGAACCATAAAGGAACTAGGATCCTTAAGCTTTGGTGGAGACTTGGAGTACATAGCCTTAGATTCTTTAACAAGAGAAACTAAACCATAATCTTCAAGCTTGCTCTTATGGCTAATAACATCCTTTAAAAAATTTCCCCAAGCTAGCATGTCTTTAATGGCATCCATAAACAGTATAGTGATAGTAATTTCCTTGAGATAATTAAGGAATTTTCCAAACTGCTTGTCTAGGTTACGCCTTATGAACCTTTAAGGGAAAGGAAGATTTTTAACATCTACCTTTGGTTCATCATCCTTGGGTGGTATGGCATCTCCCTTATTACCTTTCTTAGCACATTCATCATCATTTTTACTCCTAACATCCACTTCTTCAATTGCTACCTCATCTTCATCATCAACCATTTTCTTAGTCTTTTTGAGATCCTTTTCAATCTCCTTACCACTGCATAAAGTAATTATTTTTCAATACTCATTTTGTACATACTCCCGTTGACTAGGAAGCTTTCCCAAAGGTTTAGTGTTGGTGAAAGAGGCTTATTATGCAATTTGGGTTTCAAGGATGCGGTTATAAGTAGCAAGCTATTCAAGTTTAGAGTTTAACTACTTAAGTTGCTCCTCATAACATAATTTGCACTAATTGAAATCAAATCATAAATAGCAAAGGATAGAAATATAGTTCTTATTTAATTCTTCATTACAATTCTCATACAAAGACCTAGCAAAAATACATGATAAAAAAACAACAAGAGAAAATTAAACACAATATAGAAAGATGAATAAAGAAGCAATTTAGTGAATAAAACCCTTTACTATGTCTTCTAGAATTACTTGATGTAGAATAATCATCTCTTGCTTCTTAACCTTGTCTTCTTTAAATTAGTCTTTAAAATTAGAACTTCTTTTTCAATGATTTCTAAACTAAAACTTTGTAATAATACTTGTTCATTCTTATTAAAATAGAGCCAAACACACATATTTATAGGTTTCTAAAGGCTACAATTTGTGTCCTTTTAAAAGGATGTAAGAATGAAGGGGTATGTTGAAAAGGTGTATTAGTGCCGACTCATCCCTATGTGACAACTCATTATGAATTGTTTCTGTTACGAGTCAGCAATAAGTGACAAGTCAGCAATCTTCAAGACTCAATATATCAAGCTTATGTGATGAGTCAGCACTAAGTGGTGACTCGTCACCAATACTTTCTGTCACGACTCATTCCCACGGTGATAACTCGGCAATCTTTACTAAATCTCCAACTTGACTTCAAAAGCTTCATACTTCATTCTCAACAATTCTAAGTCCTTTCCATGCACAATTAAGCCTAAAAACATGTATAAAACATATAAATAACCATAAGAACAAAAGAAATAAAGATAACACTTGCATAACCAAATAAACACATAAATATAGCAAAAATCAAATGAAATTAAAACTAAACTGCCCTAAAGAACTATGCATATTTGCATTATATCAGTCTTGGATTTCATGCTTCAGTTAAGTGCAGACATTAGTATTATGTCCAATGGCTTAATGGTATTTGCAATAGAATTTTGGGCTAGCATTTTATAAGGCTGGTCTTTTGGGTACAAGTTACAGAAGGTTCCTCTCCATCAGTTTCTCCAGAACTTTTGACATGGGCCTTCCCAAGTTTGAAAACCTCTGAGGCTATCTGATAGCATTAACCTACACATTACTGCTCGATTGTCTGATAGCACTAATTATTACATTACTACTTGAGCCAATTACTTCTTTTCTCATAGATCTCCCACTAAATAATTTCTTCTCTTGGGCCAAGTCAGATTCTTTTTACACCCAAAATCTAGAAAACTCTTTAAAATTTCAAATTCTAAGATCCTTTACCTTTTTGGAAAATGGAAGGACACATCCTTCCATTATTATTACTAGTTGATCAGCCTCGATAAGTTTGTGCTTCATCTATGCCAATTTTCCTCTCCATCTAGTCAAGTAATTGGTAAAGGATTTATTAAATCATTGTTTTGTATTCTGCAAGTCTCTGAGAGATATGTCCATTTGGGTGTTGAGACTGTACTACTTTATAAATGCAACACACAACTCCTTATAGTCATTTTGAACATGTGATTCTAAAGCATAATTCTAACGAATAAGAGTCCCTTTTAGAGACAAAGGGAATTGTTTCACAATTTGTGCCTTAGTCAAGCTAATAATTTTCATGTGAGTCACATACTGCTTCAAATATAAATAAGGATCATCAATGCCAGTGTACTTTTTCATATCAAAAAATTTAGACTTCTAAGGCAAATGATCATCATCTTCATCCAAATCTAGGTCAGCATAATCCATCAAGGCATCAATCCCTTTTTCTTTCATCATCATTTGTAACTGAGCCATAGCTTTGGTAATACCGTTAGCCCAATTAGTCTATTCCATTTTCTTAAAGAGATTCACATGCTTTTAAGCCACTGGTTCAGTTACCAAATTCTTATTGCCTTATAGGAATTTTGGCTTCAAGATCTAAAAATGGTGGTTGTTGTGCTAGTGGTTTCTATCTAGCTTGTCCCATCATCTCTGTTATCATCTCCTGCATGATTGAACAAGTCTGTTCAGCTATTTCTACTTTTAACTGCTCCTTAAAAGCTTCAAGATTAAAACCACCTACCATCACTGTTTCTTTAGGAGTTCTAACTAAATGACTAGTGTCAGACTGTGTCCAAGTCAAAAATAGTTGTAGATCTATATTTGTAACTACCACTAGTTAGAATTTATGCATGATGTGTATGTATGATATGCAGGTTCATTTTATTTTACTATTTAAAGAGAAGAAGAAAAGACACATAATCTATCTACACATAGCAAAATGCAATTATAGAAGGATAAACTCCACCCTTATTTCTCCCACTCACGTGTTCAATGGCGAGTTTCTTTTCCTAGGATTTTTTGTCTAGGCCTTAATCATTAGCGAGGGATGGTAAGACCGACATACATGTGAAAGATCTCAAGATAGTTCAAATAAGTAGTGAATTCCTTATATAAATCCAAAAATCCATTCTTAATGGGCTAAAATTTACCATTAAAGGCCTGACTTGTCAAGGTCTATAAGGCAAAAAATAAAAGGCCATTCTTAATAAGGTCCATTTATAATGGGCTTTAAACAGGCATAAGAGGCCCATTTTAATAAGGTCCATTTATAATGGGCTTGGGATTTATTTTGAGAATCCACTATTAGCATAAAACACGTGCATTTAGGAAAAAACCTGAGGAAAATTGTTAGGTAATTACATGAGCTTGAGTCTCAGGCAATAGGCTACGGCTCCTATAGTGATATACCTCCACTTATGTCTCCCCACTCAAGGGTCCATGTGATACGGATAAGTACATGCTATGAGTAATAATAATTAAATACTCCACCACCAGGTTTGATTAAAACACAGGCAACAAAGCAATGACCATCATCGGCTATTTAGGGACTGAAGTCCTCAATATGGGAAAATGTGTAGTGACTACAATAAAATGCAAAATAAATAAATGAATAATAAAAAATGATAAAATACAAAACACTTGGAATCAGTTTCTTTATCCCCAGTGGAGTCACCACTATGGGTAGTGGGGTTTAGCGCATGCCCAGGTGTTTGGTGACCATGACACTATATGAGCTCGAGGCCCACTAGGACATACAAAATAGGCTTAAAGCCCAAATTGGAGAAGGAGTTACCACCTGATAAAAGCCGGGACACACTGTATGGCAACTGGATTCCATAAAGGTTCCTAGAAGCTGTCATCAAAGAACGGGTTCAAAAATTGGGTATGGGCTTTTGGAATGCCCACTCAACCTTGCAGTTGGTCTCCATTTGTATTTTTTTACTTTATTACTTTTAATTATTCAATTATTTCTTTATTAACATGCAAATTGTAATTTTCACCAACCAATTGTTGAATTTTATGTTCGGGCCCAAGTTTGCACATTAGTTCAATTTCATGCATTATACATCTTGGCATTCATCACAAATAATCACCAAATAATACATTCGAATGAAGTGGGGGAAGGGATTCAGGATTACAACACTTTGTGTAAGTAACAATAGAATAAACCAAAAATAAATAAATAAAATAAACTAGTTACAACATAAGTAAATCCATAAGCAGATTAGGGAAATTAAAGATTGATAATAGAAATCATCCTAAAATTCCTACAACAAACAAAATGTTAATTCCCATGATTAGAAATAGTGTAAAGAAATAATGAGATTAAATTATACATCAAATGGATATAAATAAATAGACATAAATAAACAAGAAAATGGACGCACAAATACTAAGTTGAATAATACATCATAATAATCATATAAATATTGAAGCATAATAATATGGAGACACATAAAGGAAGACTAACTATATAAAACGAGCATAAATAATGGAGACAGAGTTACATAGAACTTTGTCACTATGGTGGTGCCTTATCAATGATGCATTGCATCTATGCATGGAGGTGATACAAGATCACCTCAACATGAAGAGATGACTGCTTACTCAACATAACATTTACTTCAATCTTAAGGCAAAGTCATATGCAAATAACTAAAGACTTGTAAATATACTTAATGGTTTAAATGATCATATCATAAACCTAGCATGGGACAAATATGAATCCAAGAAACAAACAAGCAAGTAAAAAAGAAGCTTGTACAAATCTATAACTCAATATTCAAGAAGGATAAAATTATTACAATTTTATAAGCTCTTTTTCAAAGTAGTTGGCCCTCAAAGGTTGTCTTTGGTCCAAAGCACCACTTGAATGCAAGATTTTCTCCTTTCTCCTTTAAGAAGAATGAACCTTTTGACCTAGTTTTCCTCCTTGTCTCCAAAAATGCCCATTTCTTCCTTTTTTTAAAGCTCTCCCTCTTCCTTCTTTTTTTTTCAGAGTTTCTGAAAATGGTTTCTAACATCCTTTTTCTCTCTCCCATATCCCCTTTTAAGCCCCACTTTTCTTTAACAAGACTTTCACTTTTCATTCCCTATAATTACACTTCTTTTTTCCTTACCTTTCCTTACCTAAAAAGTCTCATTTTCATGCAACATTCAGGCCTATAAGGGTGTGGAGCCCACCCACTAGGCCACCATTGTCACCTCTACATTTAATACAGATGTAAGTGGCTAGTGAAGAGGCAACACCTCATCCTATAAAGGCGGTGCCTCATTGTTGAGGTGTCGCCTTATTAGATTTGACCCAATATTAGGCATTTGGGCCAAAATGGGCTTAGGCTCTATAGGGATAGAAACCAAGCTTTTAGGTCCATTTTCAAGTAGGTTTTAGGCTTCTTTTACATTCATGCTTCACACGTTCTCATCATTGGGCTTCATTGTGGGTTGATCAAACCGAGCATCCACAGTTTGCCCCCTATTATGAGCTGATTGAATTGAATGTCTATAGCATGCGAGCATCATTTGCCTAACACGGAAAATTAGAGTTGAGGTTAAATGGATTCATATCAGAAATGGCTCAATCCATTTATGACATGATTTAACAAGATTATGTCACGATTAACATCTGAACCTGTTTAATTATACATATCGTGTTGGGTTGTATCAATCTGACATGACACATATGACCCATTAAAAATTCATTTAATTTATTATAAAATTTAAATAGTAAATTAGTCATTTATTGTAAGTTTTTTTATAGAAATAATATTTTTATAATTGTGTTAAGCAATTTGTTAAATCATAGACATTATTTAGATTTTTTATGAAAAGTAGTATTTTTATTGTTTGTGATATGCACTAGGTCAATCATGTATGACCATGTTTTGACTTTATCATTTTATTTAATAAAGAGTCATTTTTCATTATCATTTTATGTTATGATAATTACTTGAATAGTCAATTCTTACTAAGGTCATTAAGTATGTGACTTGAAAGTAAAACCCTTAGATTAAATATGAGTCCTATTCAAATTATCCCTAGTCATAACATTGTATTATGGCTAGTATGGTGTTAATTGATGATTATGTTTTACTAATCATATTAATAAGATATTAATTCAACTCATAGGTACTTATGTGAGAAATAAAGTGTTGGATTGACCTCATTATGAGAATGCCACGTAGATAATTGTCATAAGTAATTCTCATTACAGTAATATTGGCTTAGTCCTCTAACCTTGAAATCACCATGGATTTTTACATAACTATTTCGTATTTTGACACAATCTTACATTATCTTTAACCGGATGATAAAATAAGTTGTTGTTGGGTATAAAATGAGTTATGCAAGGAATGTGCATGATTAAGAAGGAATTTTTCTATCATTTAATATGAGTAAGATATCTATGGGCCCCTTGATAAGATAGACTGAGGAAAATGCATGACCACGCTAAATTGATAAAGAGTTATCATTATTAGTCTACTTTGAATCAATAAATTATATGATTTAATTATATAAGGATGACATCATCTATGTCTTATATTCAATCAAGATATCATATGACAAAGGGACTAGAATATTCACTGTATATTAGGTTATGTCGGATTATAGACTTCACATGACTTGGGTAGTCATAATGTCTTGCTAGAGGCCACTAATGACTTATAGGCTAAATAAAGATTTGAGGCCCACTGCTAACATTATTGTGAACCTACAAGGCCATACACTTTGAACAAATCCAAAATGAATATAGGTTTAACAAGTCCAAATAAGCTCTGTGGAAATAAATAAATAAATAAAATATTTATTTATTTATTTATTTAAGATAAAGGTTATCTTAAATAAATAGAATATTATTTTTTATTTAATTTTAAACAAAATCATAATAAGAATAAGTGAGAAATTATCAAAAGGTTGTTTTGTAAGTAAAACTCTAATTTAAATATCTATAAATATGTTATATTCTCTAGAGTTTTATACACTCTCATTATTCTATTCATTTTCAAATAAAGGGTTGTTCGTGTGGATACTTGTGGAGGATGGATTCTTTTGGAGACATCTCATATCATAACTGCTAAATTAAAAGCTCGAGGTAGGGTGTCACCAGAGTAAACCTCCTCTCTTCCTTCCAGATTCTTACCCCTTCTACGTTTGTGGTAAGAAAATGAAACCCTAAATTTAATCAATTAATTGAATTACTTGGATCCGAGTTCGGGTTTGTGATTCAAGTTTTATTTTTCCACTGCATATAGAATCTCAAAACCCAACAGTGGTATCAATGCCTGGTTGTAATTTGATTAATTTGATTCTGTATATATGTGATATATATCTGTTTGAGTGATTCATTTTTGAAAAGGAGTTTTTGAAAATTTTATCCAAACAATTTTGATTTTATGACGATTAATTGTAATTTGTATGAAAACAGCATTAAATATTAATTTAATTCATGTTTATAATCGTTTAATATGATTAAACAGTGAACAAAATTATGATTTTTTGTGTTATGTATACTATTTTAAGAAATCAAAATAAGTATTCTATTTAAACAACAAATTCAATTTTTGTTTAATGTTGAAACATGAATATTTTGATTATATAGATTTTTGTCAAGGGCAATATGTTTAAGGGCAGTATGTTTAAGTGTTAAATAGATTATATAGAACAAATCTGTTTGGAATAGATTAATTATTCTATAATATGATTTACGAATAAATTAGGGTTAATGGTGGCGGCTATTTAAATGTTAAACATAAATAAAAATAAAAAATAAAAACCAATTTATTTTTAACAAATCAATCAGACAGTAATTTGATTATGAAAATTATTACTATTTTAGGGTTTTGGCAATAACTCATTCAAAGAGTTAAGGTAAATCGTTTACCTTCGAGGGTGCTACCCCCGAACCCCTGCAAAGGGGCGTTGGCCCCTTAACCCCCACCCGCTAATTGGCTAGCAAGACTACCACAGAGGGCGTTGTCCCTAGGACCTCGAATGGACTCGTCATGCATTTTGTTTTTGAACATAATAATTTTATTAGTTTATAAATTAAAATATTTTACAATAGGTGTTTATTATTAAATGCATGGTGCATAGCATGACCCTTGAACCAATGTGATTGGATTTTATGTTATTGGGTTATAATTTTTAAATACGACCTGCGAGTCATTTTATTTATTGTAATTATTTTATTTTATTTTATTATATAGTAATAGAATAGTTTTAATTACAACATATAATTTAAAATCAAGACCCAAGATGCAAATTCAAGTTGGAGGCCAATGATGGAGATACAAGGTGGGAGCCCAAAGAGGAGGTCCATGGTAGAAAATGGAGATCCAATTTTTGAAGGCTAAATTTGTATTAGTACTATCACCTAGGTTCAACCTTTGATCTTCATATTGACTTATAAAGATCAACTTAGCTATGAGTCATGCTATGTTACGATTATCTTATTATGTTAGTATGTTATGCATGTGATGCCGTGTATGTGATGCAATATAACAACAATTAAATAAGATAAAAATTAACTAAACCCTCATTTAATATTAAATCATTAAAATGCCTCCCATTAATGAACACTTATCAAGATTTGGATTGCTATATATAGGTTATGCCAAAGTATTATGTATAAAGCCATCTAAATAAGATAAGATGGATAATGGTGGCATCCATATGTTTGAGTTGGTTAGACTTAATTAGGTTATCAAAATGGTTTTGGACCTAGGGCATGTGATAGGATATGCTGGTACGTGTGATATCCTATAATTATCCAAGAATTACATGAGATGTAATTGGTAAAGTGTTACCTATCTAAATAGCCACACTTTAAGTGATAAGCCAAAGCTTACTTGAAGTAGGGTGAAATATAGATCTTGGCCCACTAAGAAATTTTAATTGTTGAAATTATTTTGAGGGTTTTATAATTTATGAAAATTTAGTGGCAGTTTTCTTATGCCTTTTTCATAATAAAATTGAATGTACTCTATATATATTTGTTATAGATAATGACATCAAACACTGCACCTACCATGTCACTGTAATCAATCCTTGAGAAGGATAAGCTAAATGGGACTAACTTTCTTGACTGGTATAGGAATATAAGAATTGTTCTTAGGCAAGAAAAAAAATGAATACATCCTTTATCAACCCATCTCAGAGGAACCAGTTGCTAATGGTCCTAGAGCACAAAAGGATGTATTAAATCAATTAATCGAATTACTTGGATCCAGGTTCGGGTTTGTGATTCAAGTTTTATTTTTTCGCTGCGTATGGAATCTCGAAACCTAACATTTATATATTATAAATGTTAAAAGGGTCATGTTAAATTTTATGACCCGCATAATTCATTTAAATAAATGGGTTACACGTGTCGTGTTTGTGTAACCTATTTAATTTTCATGTTGTATTAAGGTTGAAATATTTGACACGATTAATAAATGGGTCATGTTCGTGTTCACCCTAATCATGTCACCAAAGTGGGTCAATTGATATGAACACGACCACCAACCTGTTTTGACACCCTAAAATAAATTTAACATTTTTATTATATTTTTATTTTTCAATAATAATAGCTCAATTTTAGATGCATTATATGGTTACTTTGTGTTTTATAAAGTAAAATATATTTTGTCAATAATCACCATTGGATGATGAAATTCACTTTCATCCTATAGTGATAAAGACAAAGTAAAACAAAAGTAACTAAAAAACTAAGATCTGATATAATAAGAATCTAAAACTCAAAAACAGTATCTAAAAGTAAGAACAATATTTGAAATTGAAAACAATATCTCAAACTCATAAAAAAACAGTATATGAATATGAAAATTTGAGTAAGTATATATTGTTAGAAATATTATCAAAGAAATAGTAGGCCTTGAGTAATAAATTTCAAATATAATTGTATTCAATTAATTAAAATAAATAAAAATAAATGATAAATGCCCATCTTTTTATGAAACTTGAAATTATGTTTCATTTATTTCTATTTTATTATTTATAGATTTTAGTTTTATTTTCCGTGTATAAAATGAATAAAATAATATACATAAAAATATATATACACACACATACATATATATATTTCAAAATATTTTTCTAAGATCTTTGAAACTTTAATTATTTATTAAAACTAACATCAGTTATATACTTTAAATATCTTAATTATAATCTCTAAATTACAGCATGATGCCTATATATATACTAATACCCAAAACAAAAAACTAAGAATAAAAAATATAAAATAAGGAAAAATAAAAAATTTTAAAAATAAGGGTAACAAAAAAAAGAAAAAAATAAAAATTAATAAAAAAGAGAGAAAACTAAAAAATAAATATAAGAATAAAAGAAAAAATGAAAAAATAAGGATAATAAAAAATAAGAAAATAAATAAATAATAAAGAAAATGAAAATAAGGAAAAATAAAAAAACAAACAAATAGATAAATAAATTAAAAAATTAAAAAAAATAAGGATAATAGAGAAAAATAAAAATAAGAAAAAATAAGCATAAAATAAAAGGAAAAAAGAAAAAATAATAATAATAATAATAAAGTAACAAGGAGAATTCAAAAGGGCAAAAAACGGGAAAAAAAAAAAAACTACTCCTAAAAATTAAAAATGCACTCATGTAATTAGTAAAAAAATGGGGCATTTTCATGAAAACTAAATCCCAAAAGAGACACTTTTGTGATTGGTTTACATCAAAATTGTAATATCCCGAGTTTTTATATAATTTTAAACTGCATCGGGATATGCAGTGTTAATAATTTTTTTACATATTTATGATATTTTTATGAGTTTGATACTTATTAAAGTTTATTTTAATTATTTTATATTATTTTAAATACTTTACGTAAAATTTTTTCGGAAATTATATTTTCAGGGAAATTGATACGTAAATAATTGAATAATAATTATTTTGACTAATTTTACGAATTTGCATGAATTCATATATAATTTTTTTTAAGTGCTAAATAAAATGTATAAATGTGTATTTATTTAAATTAATTAGGGTTTAATTAATTATCTTAATTTTTATTATTTAATTTTAATATTAATTAATTAATTATAAGTGTATAATATATTAAAATATATGTGTGGTGAGTATTAAATGTGTGTGAGATTTTATATTATTATAATATATAGTGTGAATATATATATATACATATATACATAATTTTTAATCAAAAACCAAAAGTTCCCTTTATTTACAGAATTGCCACTCTTCTTCTCCAAAATGTCTGACACCATTTTTCTTCCATTCCCGGCCGATTCAAGCTGGTTTTCTTGCCGTCAGTGTGCCTCTCCTCCTTCCTCCTCCCTTTCCAGCCATTCCCGACGCATGAATCACCCTTTTCCGACGAGTTTTGACTGATTTTTCTCAAAGAAGCTGAAATCATCTTCACCTCCGATCACAACGATTCCGGCCACCAAGATTGACACCGCCGGTCTCTACCTTCTCCTTGAGCTCTAGTGAGTGTGATTCCAAGCTTTTTTTCACTTAAAATGGTCTAGATTTACCTAGGTTTCAATTTCTTCATTTCAGCCATTTAGGGTTTCAAATTTTTTTGAGCTTCAATTTGATTGATTCGTGAAAAATTCATTCAAAAACTTTGATCTTGGAAGCTCAATCTACATTATTTAATTTTTGTAGAATTTTTGGAATTTATTTTGATTTTTGGGTATTTTTTATTATTTTATTAATATTTTCTAATTTTCGAAAATTAATTAATTAAATTATAAAATTGTGTTTTATGGTAATTATAGGTGTTGAAATGAATTATAGAAATTTATTTGTAATTTTTGTGAATTTTTATATATTTATTTGGAATTTATTAAGTTTATGTAATTTTGAAAAATAGGGTTAATTATGTGTTTAATTGAAATAAATTGGTTAATTAAGTATATTTATTGATATTATTGAAATATATGTTGAGAAAATTAATTTTGAGCAATTATATTATTTTTGGTGAATTTTGAGTAATTTTAGTAAATTTATATATATAGGGGTATTTTGGTAATTTAACACTAAATTGGCTAAAAATATAATTAAATTGGTTTTAATAGTTATTTGAGATATAGAAATAATTTCTACAAATTATTTAGTATTTTTAATGAATTAAAACTATTTTTCGTAAATTATTTTCAAATTATATATATAATATACGATTTTTCTATATTAATGAGTTTTTATCGGTTTTTAATAAGTTTTAGGGTTAATTATGTAATTTGGAATTATAAAATGTATTTTTATTATAAAAGGGCATTTTCGGTATTTTGTAATTATTCTGTAAATTATGAACCTCGGTCGGTGAATTGTAGTTTGGAGTCCGATCGAGGGATTGTGGTTGTGAATTTGGTGTTATTCCGAAGTGTGTTTTCTTTGAAGGATCGGCTCTACTCTTTGAGTAGAGAGATGTCCATTTTACAGGGGAGATTCTGTTGGATTTTCGGTAGAATTCTCGTAAAACGTGATGTCCGGTCCAATCCCTATTCTAATTCTGTGTCTAAAATTCTAAATCGAGTCTTTAGAATTTTTGTTAAATTTATTTTGATTTCATGTTGTCATTTGTTTGTTTAGTTGCGCCGAGACCGAGGCCTAACGGATCAGGCCCGCTAAGTTTGTCTCGTGGAGCGCTAACATGTGAGTTATTATACTGTATATATATGCATTGCATATAGGATGCATCACTTAGGGTTTTTCATTTTCATTGTATGTCTTTAAAGTGATTTAAATTATAATATTTTTGGTATATCTAGGGTTGTACTTTTGTATAATTATTGATGATATTTTGGTATATGCACATTAAACATTTAGGTTAATGTTTAATACATTTTCATATATATACATGTTTAAAATGTACATTTAGACATAATTATTTTATTAAATGATTAGTATACTTTAGGTATAGTTTTAGTAGATTTTAGGTTTATTCTTAAATAATTGCATGCTAAATTATAAACCTACACTTAAATTGTTTTTAAGTTTATTTTTGGTATATTTTTTATATATTTCCCCAAATAAATGTATGTTTTATTATTAATTGAAACCTAAAACATTAGTGGTATACTTAGGGTTTAATTGTGATTTATGCATGCTAGAAAATTAGGTTATTTTGGTAGAATGTGAATATATGTTAAACCTAAACACATATTTAAATGAACATTTATACATAAATGTTTTATTAAATGATTTGTGTACTTATGGCATATCTTTTGTATATTTAGGTATATTTTTAAGAAAATGCATGTTATATTATTGTTATACATTTAAATTGTTTTTAACTATATTAATGATTTATCTTTAGTTTATTTCATATTTTATTTGACATATATATATATATATATACCCGAAATATACTGGGTATATTTTAGGTATGTTTTTGGTATATATATATATATATATATGGTTGATTTTACTATTATGAATATTGTTCTACAGTAATTATTTTCCAAATGAATGATTTATTTAAATGAAGGATATCAATAGAACGTGCTTCCTAGTGGGCAGCACTAGGACCGTGTACGTACCGGTGCGATAGATAAAGGTTGAGTGAGAAATAAGAGTGGTGATTATAATTGATTTGATGGATTTGACTAAGATTAATGATATGTTAGATAGTATGATTTCTGGAGCTCGGTTGATCAGGGGTCTTGGGGCCAATCACACTGACAGTCAGACTGTTGGAGCTCGGTTGACTTAGTATCTCGGGGCCAGTCTACTGTCCATAGTGGAATGAATGATCTATTGGGTTGATAGAGATGTGAGGTGATAAATAGTGTGATTGTTGGAGCTCGATTGATCAAGGGTCTTGGGGCCAATCACATTGACAGCCAGACTGCTGGAGCTCGGTCGACTTAATGTCTCGGGGCCAGTCTGCTGTCTAGTTTGGAATAAGTGTTCTATTTGGAATCAAGTGAGCCTGTATGGCTAGAGTGATGATGGGGTTGATTAGGGTTGCTATTATTAGGGTTCTATGGATCCTTCATGAATTAAAACAAACGTTTTCTGCATTTTGTATATTTATATAAGCAAAGTTTGGCATTCGTATGAAATGTATGTATATATATATATATATATATGAATGTTTGATTGTTATGGTTTAGATTGCATGTATATATAGTATAATAATTGACTCAGTGAGGTCTGACCCCCCTCAATTATTTTTTTTCAGGAGATCCCATATCGTCAGACCTTAGTTGTAGAGTTCCTCGTCGATGTTCTTCGGTCCCGACTATTTTATGCAAATGTATATTTTGAACTCTGATTTGTATTCTAGAAATTGTAGTAGTAGTATTATTGTATCGGAAGAGTATTATATTGTTTTAATATTATATACTCTGAAAATTTGTATTTGATTACTATACGAAGATGTATTCATTGAAAAGGATTTGAAGTATTTATATTATATATTGATTCGAAAAATTTTAATTCTGTCGTATTTTTATTTAATTATTGTATGATTTTATTTTCTAAAGCTTGCTATGGGTTCCGGATTCGAAAGAATTCCCGTTCCTTAGCGCCGGTCATGACTCCTAGTTTGGATCGTGATAAAAATATCCTATTGTTTGCATTAATTACATGCCTACCCAATTTATTTTCAATTATATCTTTTTTTTGCTTTTTCAATTTTGCTCATTTTTCCCTTTTTTTTTTAATTTTAAATTTTTTTGTTTTGAATTAGTTATTATTTTTATTATGTTCCTTTTATTTGTATTTTCTCTTTTTTTCCATTATCAAATTATTTTTTCTTTCTCCCTTTTATTTTATTTTTTCATTTCCATATCTTTTTTTCTTTTTTATTTTTCTCTTTATTTTTTCACTCTTGTTCTTTGTTTAATTTTATCTTTTATTTTTTATCATTTTTTTATTTTTTTCATATTTTCTGTTATCCTTTTTTTATTCTCTTTTACCCTTATTTGATACTTTTTTTATTTTTTTCCTTTTTTATTATTTTTTTTATCCTTATTTTTTCAAATTTTTTTATTTTTTTATTTTTTATTTTTTATTTTTTATTCTTTATTCTTAGTTTTTTTTTAGTTTTGGTGTTGGGTATATATATATATATATATATATAGGCAGTATGTTGTATTTCAGATATTATAATTAACTTAATTAAATTATACAACTTGAATTAGTCTTAATAAAGAATTAAAGTTTTAGATATTCTAGGAAAATATTTTGAAATATAAATTTGCATATTTATATATATTTATTAGGCTGAAATTATTTTATTTATTTTATACACGAAAAATAAACTAAAATATACACATAATAAAATAGAAATAAATGAAAAATATTTCAAGTTTCATGCATTTGAAAAAAGATGGACACTTGAATTCAAATTAATTGAATCGAATACAATTATATTTGAAATTTATTACTGTATTTATGAGTTTGAGATACCGTTTTTAATTTTCAAATACTGTTTTGAGTTTTCAATAGTGTTTTGAGTTTCAAATACGAATAATATTCAAAAAATACATTATTTTTAATAGTATCTTATACGAATAATATTCAGAAAATATATTGTATTTATAAGTATGAGACATCGTTTTTAATTTTCAGATAGTGTTTTGAGTTTCTGATACTGTTTTGAGTTTCAAATATTATTTTTTGTTTTCAATATTGTTTTGAGTTTCAAATACTATTTTAAGTTTTGGATACGAATAATATTCAAAAAATATATTATTTTGATTGTATCATATACAAATAATATTCGTAAAATTTATTGTGTTTATGAGTTTTAAGATATTGTTTTAAGTTGCAGATACTATTT
This sequence comes from Mallotus nudiflorus, assembly GCA_947683625.1. Taxonomy (NCBI): domain Eukaryota; kingdom Viridiplantae; phylum Streptophyta; class Magnoliopsida; order Malpighiales; family Euphorbiaceae; genus Mallotus; species Mallotus nudiflorus. The sequence goes on along the minus strand of CANTUR010000875.1, from coordinate 35,104 downwards.
TGAGTTTCAGATACTTATAATATTAATATTCAAATAATATACAAGTTAAAGATGTCTAAATTAAAAAAAAAGGAAGTATTTTTGTCTTGATTGTTTCATATGCGCATAATATTCAGAAAATATATTTTTGTGTTTAAGTTTTAGAAGAAGAAGAAGAAAAAGAAAAAGAAGAAGAAGAAGAAGAAGAGGAGGAGGAGGAGAAAGAAAAAGAAGAAGAAGAAGAAGAAGAAGAAGAAGAAGAAGAAAGAGAGCATCTTTATACATCCATTGATATAAGTCAACCCCAGTAACCACCGGAGACTGGTAGTACCCCAAAAGAAACTTGGAAAATTGACGAAAAAAACACAAGCAAGGAAGAAGACACAGGGCAAACATGTAAATGGAAAACTAAAAAAGGATACACTTGTAATATATGTAAATAGAGGGCATTTGATGTTAATGACTTCTATTTTTTGGATATTTTTTAAAAATCTCGAGTTTGAGAAAATTACAAAAAAGGAACACTTTTGTGGTTGATTTACCTCAAATGTTATAGTTTTACATTAATTGCATGCTTGTAAGAAAACAATTCAAGGAAATAACATTGACATATTATTACATCTATTTTTTCTTGCAAATTTTTGTTTTCAATTGGTGTTGCAAAAATATGTTATCCGCCAACTAACAATCGATGAAATGCTATGGAAAAGTTATTGAGTTGAAGTGAATAATAATTGAGATAAGTCAATAGTATCATTAAACACCCTACCATTGCATGCATTTCTAAAAAACAATTCAAGGAAATAAAATGAAAATTGTCTGTAAAAATATATGATTTTAAAATTAACAAAAAATATAAACATGTTTAGACGTAAAGAATAAGATTTGAATTTCAATCTTTTTTATTTTTTTATAATATAAAATTAAAAAATAAGTAAAAAAATAAAACAAAAATAATCATTTAAGAAATATAATAAGATGGAGAGATGGTGTAGCCCAGGTGTGGGAGTTAGAGTGAGACACGAGTAAAGAATGAGATGTTGGTAAAAAATGAAATTGTAGAATAGAGCCACTGCAGATATAATAATAATAGTTGGGAGGTAGTTTTATAGGTGTAAATGACACAAATGTCAATGTTAGAATGTGAATGTGACACAAATGCTGAGAAAAAAATGAGTGAAACAAAAAAAGAATGGGAAGAAGAAGGTGGATAAAGGAGAAGTAACGGAAACCAAAAATAATAATAATAAGGCACGCATGAAATTTTTCTATGAAAAATGGGCACACATGTAATATTTATAAAAGAGGGAGTATTTGATGTTAATGACACCTTTTTTTTGGGTTTTTTTTGTAAAAATTCATTTTCTCTGACAGCTTTAGCAGACAATAATGTAAGCCCATTTCAAAGCCTAGGCCCAGTTGATCCGCCGACAGCACAACATAACTAATAACTACCCAGTAGCTTATTTCCACCGTATGCCGCAATTGCAACGTCTTACCTGATGGCCTCCACCACCACATACAGAGTTCGGACAGTGGAGTTCCGATCTCTAACCCAAACATTCAAAAAGATTGGAGCAGGAGGAGGAGGAGGAGTTACTTCCTCCTCCAATCAAGAAAATGATTCTTTATCCCCTTCAAAACCATACACTTCGCCATCAATTTCTTCCAGATCCGAGTTCCAAAAAAATTACAAAAACTTCAATGATTGGACAGGAATCCAAGAAACCTCTCAAAAGATCGTTAGACTGGCAAAACGTAAGCTACCCTTTTGTGTTTTTTGGCATGTCTTTATAACCCACATCAAGAATCTAATTCTTCGTAGCAAGATGTAAATGTAAAGTAACAACATTAAATTTACTTTTATGCAGTTGAAGATATTAACAAAACACCACTGAATTTGATCTTTTTGATATTTCATTACTTTAAAATTATAAGATTCTGAATATGGAATTCAGTCAGAATTATTTAATAAATCTGAACATATAAATCTCAAGTTTTCAACCAATTGGAAAAATGGCTAATATGTTTAGCTTAAAAAATGTCGACCGAAGGTGTACATTATATGCGGATTACTTGTTTTGGTTGGCAGGCTTTATGTCTAAGTCTTCTACTATTGTTCTCTTTGTTTTATGAAATCAAGGGCCAACATATATATTCCTTAGAATTTGCATTCATAGATTCATTTCAATTTGTAACGTGACTATGCATGCAACTACTTTATAAAATTTACAGAACTGGGGTAATGACTGAGAAAGAAACGACGAAATTGTAAATCCATAGCTAAATTTACAAAACAACATCATAAAATATTTCTGCAACACCCGTTGAGCCATTTATCGAATTACACATCCCATAAAACACAGAAAACAAAACTCTTTGTTTAAAACATACTTGAAATTGGGAACAATTCATGAGAATTTCAGGTTTATTTGCTGAAAGAACACCTCTTTCCGAAATTGAGAGTAAGATTTCGGATAGACAATTGGATACCGCAGCCTATGTCCCCGCAGACCAATCCAAATCATAATATAAATATGAGATACTTCAGATTATCATTCATTGGAAATATGTTAAAAAAAAGAAAACTCATAACTAATGATGTTGGTTTAATTGGCAAAAAGTTAAAAAGTTTAAAAAGTTTACATTCACTTAAGTCTCAAATTTGAATTTTGTGCCTAGAGAAATTAGTACTGGAAGAGCTTCGCCCTTCTAATTGATCCACCTGGACTCAATCCAATCCGATCCGATCCGAACTGTCGAAACTCATGAAACTACTAAATATCAGAGGTCATTACAAAAAAAGAAAAGAAAAAAATTCACACCTATTTTTGCAGGCGTGAGGCAACATTTCGTTGGTCCCTGCGTGTACTGACATGAAGGAAAGCCTTTGTGATGACATTTAGTTTTCTCGTGACATCCCTCATCTTCATCCGATTTCGTGGTAGTTCGGATGAGCATGCAAGTCCTATTTTCAGGACCGATACAAGACATTTTTGTGCATTACCTCCTTCTAGTTTCAAATCTTCAATATTGACATTGTCTTCTTGGATCTCAGCGTCATCCATGTCATTCTCCTCCGTAGTCTTTGCTGCCCCCAATTCGCCTGCTGTGATTAGCATAGGGTCCACTACCTGCATGACCCGTCTTGGGATATTAGCTCTAACAAGGTTGTGGAGATTTAAACCATCTCTGAACACTTCATCAGTTGGTCTCCGTCCTGTGAAAATCTCCAGCAAAATTATTCCAAAGCTGTAGACATCTCCATAAGTTGTTACCTCGCTACCTACTCCATACTCTGCAATGCAAGTGTCTATAAATATCAAATTCCCTAAGAATGTTAGTGAAAGAGTGTGTTTTCTCTTCTAGGCATAAAAGTATCAATATATCCCTTTTATGTTCACGTAACACGATTATAACTCATGCATCAAAAATGAAGTATGGTCATTTAACAAAAAGAAAAAAGTGTGAAAAGTTTCACCTGGAGCCATATAGCCGATGGTTCCCTTTATCCCAATAGAGCTAGTTTGGCCTTGTGAAGAATTTGGGGATAGTAGTAGCCGTGCCAATCCAAAATCACCAATATGAGCAGTCATGTCATCATCAAGAAGTATATTGCTTGGCTTCAAATCACAGTGAATGATTGGCGTGTCAGAATTGTCATGAAGGTAGTGCAATGCAGATGACACATCAGCTACAATCATGAGTCTTTGAAGAAGGCTTAAATTCCTTGGCTGATTGTTTACATCTTGAGGATGCAGCCACATTTCCAAACTCCCATTCGCCATGAAGTCAAACACCAAAGCTTTGAAATCGTTGCCTTTAAAATCAATGCTGGAGCAATATGTCAAGAATTTAACAAGATTTCGATGCCTGATGTTTTTCAACGCTTTGCACTCAGTAATAAAGCTCTTAGTAGCTCCATGTTGATGAAGGTTTAGTACCTTCACAGCAACTAATTTTTCTCCCAGCTGCTCAAGCCTTGCTCTATACACCGAGCCAGAACTGCCTTGTCCGATTAAGTGGCTTGGATTGAATCCTCCTGTTGCTTGCAGGAGTTCCTGGTATGAAACTCGTGGAAGTCTGTTTACAGTAAAAGGATTGAAAGACAGATTCTTTCGTGACTTCTGCCGATAGAAAACATATGCTGACACTGCCATCAGGAAAAACACAATTGGAGCTATTGTTGTCGCAAGAATTATGGCAATGGGAGACCTTCTGTTTTTCTTTTGGTTGACACGGCACTCCGGCAGCTTCAATTCTGGGATACCTCCACAAAGATTAGTGTTTCCAACAAGTGAAATTGCATTCACATTGCTAAACACTCCCTTGGTTGGTACTTCACCCTCTAAATTATTAAAAGAGAGATTCAAAAATTGCAGAAACAAAAACTGCTCGATCTCTTTCGGGATATTTCCTGACAAGTTGTTTCTTGAAAGGTCTAATTGTTGGAGGCCTCTTAAGGAAGCAAAGGATGAGGGAATGGGTCCTTGGAAGAGGTTACCTTGCAAGTGAAGGCTTTCTAGCATCAAACAATCACCTAATGTCTCAGGAATTTCCCCCGACAAATTATTCTCGGAGACATCTAATTTGTTGATATTTTTCAATTTGCCAACATCAAAGGGCAATGGACCAGTGAATGAATTTTTGGACAGGTTAAGGACGGTTGATAGTGAGGGGAGGCTAATGATATCCTGTGGGAAGTCCCCGGTCAACTTATTTCGTGAAAGGTCAAGGGCGTGCAGATGTTGGCACTTTAGGATGCTTGAACTTATGTTTCCTTCTAATGCATTTGTTGATAACTGAAGCTCATATAGATAGGTGATGTTGCCGATGGACGGTGGGATTTCTCCAGACAGTAGGTTTGCATCTAAGCCCAATAGTTGCAGCTTTGCAAGCTTCCCTAAAGATACAGGGATGCTTCCATAGAAGTAGTTTGCCTCCATGTGCAATCTATACAAATTAACAAGATTTCCGACCTCTTCAGGAATTTTTCCAAATAGTTGATTGCCTCCCATGAATAGATCCGTCAGTTTAGTTGACAAATTGCCTATAGATCGAGGTAATACACCCCCGAAATTGTTGTTATCAAAAGCTACTAATTCTAGATTGCTACTGTTTGTCAAAGATGTTATAAAACTCAAATCTTGAGTTTTGTTATCTCCCAGGATGTTGCTTTCTAAATTAAGCATTTCAAGAAAATTCAAATGTCCTAAATTGTTTGGAACTTTTCCTTCTAATAAGTTGTTAGCGACATCAACATATTCAAGCTGGGAAGCATTGAACAATGAAACTGGAATAGTTCCATAGAAATTGTTCATGCCGATTTGGAAAATTCCCAAATTAGGAAGAGTGATGCCTATATTTTGAGGAAGTCTACCAGTCAGTTGATTTTGTGGTATAGAAAATATGCCGATGGAAGAGATATTGTAAAGTGTTGAAGGAATTGTACCCGAAAGATTATTGATTCCGACAGCGAAAGAAAATAAGCTTGTTAATTTTCCCAACTGACTTGGAATACTTCCCTTCAAATTATTAGAAGACAAAGAAAAATTTTCGAGAGTGGAAATGTTTCCAACGGAATGTGGGATCTCTCCTGTGATATTATTAATACCAAGCATAAGTACTACCAACTTCTTTAAGGAGTTCAGCTCATTAGGAATTTTCCCCACTAAGCGATTCCTATCGAAATTCATAACCCTGAGCTCTGAGCAGTTGCTAATGCTGACTGGAATTTCCCCTTCTAATGTATTGTGCGGCAGATTGAGAACTTGAAGTCGGAAAAGGCGGCCAACTTCTGCTGGAACTTCTCCATGGAATCTGTTCTTACCAAGGCTGACATTTCTTAAAAACGTGAGATTGCCTATGTAAGGAGAAATGGTCCCTAACAAGCTCAGGCCATGCAGGCTCAAAGTTGTAACTCTTTGATGTTTGTGGCCGCATGTAACCCCTTGCCATGTACAGAAGTGCGTTGAATCATTCCATGAATTCAAGATTCCGTGTGGGTCGTCAGATATATTGGTTTTGAATTCCAAAAGTGCGAGTCGATCTGTCTCGTTTCCCGTATTACCAAGACAAAGAGAAGGTTTCAAGCATAGCATGCCAATGGAAAATAGAACATTGATATGAACACAAAGATGAAGGATTGAAAACCAGAGTGTCCAGATCACCATTTGTTTACAAACTTGTAGTTGAAGATGGAATTATGTATATTTTTCAAGTGATGGATGCTTTTAGTGATTTTTTGTCAGAATGGCAAGTGAAAGATGTCTAGTACTTGCAATAAGTTGGGGGTGACAAATGGTCTAGCCGTGATTAGACCGGAATTGGGTTGGAAGGTAGAAAAACATATGCTTATACAGATGGATAGACTATTTGATTTTCCTAGGCTGATCCAGACCACCTCGTATACGACAATCTAAGCATTTAATACCTACTGAATTTTATTTTTTCATAGATAGAAAAATCAGACCATCCCAATATTAATGGATTATATAGTACTATGAGATATAGTGAATATTAATTTCACAAATTAACATTATCATAATTCAAATTATATTAATGTCCAATGCGCGGAGCCTGGCAAATGAAGGGGAGGTTTGATACCCCACCCCCTTCCCTCTCATGACCAAAAAAAAAATTCAAATTATATATACTTCATGATACTCTATAATAGAAGTAACTGGTACACCACTTTCTTATTAATATCTTTTTTTTTTAACTATTGGTATTCAGAGTCCAATGGACTAATTAATTTAGTTCAAAATAGACAGAATCATAAGGGTGGCAAAATGTTTTTGAAAAGAAAAATTAATCAATTGTATCATGAACGATAGGTCAATTATCAATATAATTCTAATTTCAAAATCATATCAATTTGCTCCTCCAACTTTTCAAGTTATTTTAAATCTATCCAAACAACATTAAGTTTATGTCAGAGATAACATAGCAATCTGACATGGCATAAGAGTGTCTAACATAGCAAAACAATTAAAGGAAAGATGATCAATTCTATCCTGAACCATATGCTAATTATCAATCTAATCCTAATTTCAAAAATCGTTTCAATTTACTCCTCCAAATTTTTGAGTTATTTCAAATCTATGCAAACAATATTGAGCTTGTGTCAGAGATAACGTGGCAATTAGATGTGGCATAAGAGTGTCTGATGTTTCACTTTTCCAAAACGACGTCACTTTGAGTTATAAAACGGCCGAACCAGTTTTTCAAAAATTAAATGTCATCTTCTCCAAATAACTCAAATCTAGGGTTTGCTTCACCTTTAACCTTCTTTTTCTGAATAAAATTGCAAAAATTCTAAAATAATTGAGTGAAGTGCATAATTGTAAGACACAAGAATATATTAACTACTTCTTTCTCTGAATAAAATTGTAGAAATTCTAAAATAGTTGAGTGAAGTACAGATGCAATCAAAATTGCAAGACACAAGAATATATTAACCAATATATTCTTGTGTCTTGCAATTTTGATTGCATCTGTACTTTACTCAACTATTTTAGAATTTCCACAATTTTATTTAGAGAAAGAAGGTTGAAGGTGAACAAAAAACCCTAAATTTGAGTTATTTGGAGAAGATGGCATTTCATTTTTGAGAAATTGGTTCGGTCGTTTTATAACTCAAACTGATGCCGTTTTGGAAAAGTAAAATTGTGAGTTTTAGGTTTTTTTTTTTGTTTTGCCATGTCAAATACTCTTATGTCACGTCATCTATAACACAAGCTCAATGTGATCTGGATATATTTGGAACAACTTGAAAATTTGGAAGAACAAATTGAAACGATTTTCAAAATTAGGATTAGATTGATAATTAGCTTATAATTTAGGATAGATTTGATAAAAAATATTTTAATTTTTTGTCATGTCTATGTCACATAAGATTGTCACGTCATCTCTTGCATAAACTCAATGTTGTTTGAATAGATTTGGAACAACTTGAAAAGTTAGAGAAGCAAATAGATACGATTTTGAAATAGGATTAGATTGATAATTAGCCTATAATTTAGGATACAATTAATCATTTTTCCTTTTGAAAACTAATTTATTGCAATTATATATACCAAAATTTGAATTCAAAATATAATTTATTTAAAAATAGTTCTCTATTAGCTGATCTGAACAAGTTTGATATTTTTTTTTTTTAAGCTCAAAGAGAAATTATAATAAATCGGATGCTAAAGCATCCATAATGACAGCAGGGGGAACAGAGTTCCAAACATGAACATCAGACAAAGAACACGACGCCCTAGCTAACATCTGGGCGACAACGTTCGCTTATTTAAATTAAAAAAAACTGTATGATATTGTTATGTGAATCCAATCTACCACGTACACAGCAATCCAAGCATTTATTACATATCTTATTCAGATTTTTGTACTGACTAATGTTATTTTTATGTACAATCGACATTAAATTACAGACATGCTAGTTTAAGAATGTCCTGCGAAATATATTACATCATAATTTATTTACAGGATCATATATCCGTTTTTTATAAATAAAAATTGTAACACTAAATTTTCAGAAATGAAAAAAATCAGAATTATAAAATTCATTTATAATGATGGACCACCCGAGATTAATGGTTTCTCAGTTTATTCCTTTATGGCTTGCAAGTTGCAGTTGCCTGTCCTACTCTTGTAGAAATTGGGTGAACGTTTGGTACATATGAACTCATCCGACATTAAAAGTCTTGCAGTCCATTTACAGGTGTGAAATCAGATCTATTTCTCAAAAACTTCTTCAAAGTACATTAAAACCAAGAAATTTCAGAGATGCCTACATGCTGAAAATGACAACTTTTTTGGGTCCAGTTTTAAGGATTGATTCAATACATTTCTGTGCATTGCCTCGCGTTTTCTACATTGATATTGACTTGATCTGCATTTGTGCACCGTCATCAATGCCATTGTCTTTATTAATTTCAGCTACTGTTACAGTTGACCCAATTCTCCTCTTGTGTTTCTCCTGATATCTTAGCTCTAACAAACGTGATGGAGACTTGAACCATCTGTTGTGAACTATTTCATCGGTTGGTCATGATACTCAAGAGGCATTGCACCGTAGAGTAGAATATGGCTTGGCTTAAAGTCACATTGAATATTGCTCGGCCATGCAGAGTCTCTGAATAAGGTTTAACTTTCTTGATTGAGTAACAATTAGAAAGTTTGGAGGCTTCAAAAGACACTGACACTTGCTCGATATGAGTCTGAGTAAAAATTTAAGGAGATATATATTTTTAAAAAAAAGTGAAGTATATTTTAACCTTATTAAACTTAATGCAATAAATAATTTGATTCACTAAATTTATGAATATTTAACAATTAACTATTTAATTAATTTTTAATTAATTAACCAATAAGCTTAAAAAAATAATTAATTATATATAATACCATATAGTGATGTAAATTTTTAAAAATAAAAATAGATGTATACAAAAAAATTATGAAAAAATTACATTTTACTTTTTGAGGTTTAGCCTAATATATACTTTCCGCTCTCTTATTTAAAAATTGAATTTTTACATTTTTCAATTTTAATTTCATCAACATATAAGCCCTTCTGTTAACTTTTCTATATATATAAATATATATATATATAAAAAACCCATCAAAACTCATTTAACTTCCTATATTTTTATGAGGGATAAATATAAAAAAGTATCTCGTGATTTAGGGTTTTTTCGCTTTTGAACCTGTGATTTTTTTAATAACATTTTAATAATTTGTGATATCTATCGTTAGCAAATTCACTAACTCCATTAACTATGATGACATGGATGTTAACATGTTAATGTGAATGCTGACATGTTGACTTTGATCCCGATATGGATGCTAATGGATGTCAACATAAATGTTAGCATGCTAACGTGGATGCCGATGTCAGCATCCACTTTGGCATCAACATCATCATAGTTAATAGTTTTAGTGAGTTTGGCTCAAATTTACTAACAGTAAATATTATAAAGTACTAAAATGTCACAAAAAAAACATAGACTCAAAAGTGAAAAAGAGCTAAACCACAATATACTTATTCCTTTTTAAAAAAAATGAAACAATTTAATCTCAAAGTTATATTAAAATAAAATAATTTAATTCTTTACTTTTTAAATTATTTTAAATTTAAAATTTGAATCTTCATTAATCTTTCAGTGTAGTCTATAATTACTTTATTTTTTATAAAATAAAATTTACTTTATTAATTATCACTATTGGATAATTCAATACACTCTCATCCAATAGTGATAAAAGTAAAGTAAAAATAAAGTAAATAAAAATTAAAGTTAGCGTAAAATTTCCTTTATCTTTAGACATATATCAATACATTAACTCAAAAATCAACTTGTAACTTTGATAAATTTAGTCTTGCTCTCATGCAAGTGGTGCAATTTTGTTTTATGCAAGTTTTATCATTCTATTGGCTCTGTCTATTCCAAATTCTTAAAAAGGTTTTCGATCTATGATGACTAGTAGTAGTAGTGGTTTGAAGCAGGTGGACTTGGCACATGAATATACTAAACTCAGTATAGACGATGAAAGCAATGATGCTGCTGGGACTGTTGTACTGCTAGATAAAGCAAATGACAGTGTTGTTAGTAATAAATGTGTTTGCTTGGAAAGTTCTTGATGAATATACCAGTAAACTTCATTACCATGAGGAACACTCTAATGCCATTATGGCTGCCAGTGCGAGGGGTCTACATCAAGGATTTGGATAATCATATCTTCTCTTTTCAGTACTATCATAAACTCGATATGGAACGTGTCATTCTTCAAAGCCCATGGTCATTTAATCAAAATATGCTTATTATAGTCCCGTATGATGGCTCGATCCCGCCGGAAGATGTTGATTTCTGATTTGCTAAAATTTGGCTACAAATTTATCAGCTTCCTGTAGGACTACAGTCAGAAAAAGTCTTGAAACGTATGGGTGATTATGTGGGAGGTTTATAGATTCAGATGATAATAACTTTAATAGCATTTGGTGAAGTTATCTGCGTATTTAGATTCAACTAGATGTCTGGAAACCTCTCAAATCAAGGATGAAGATTAAGTTAGAAGGGTCTAAGTAGGGATGGATTGAGTTCAAGTATGAACGGTTAACCACTTTTTGTTTTGTATGTAGTAGAATTGGCGATTCTGAGAGATTTTGTGAAAAATTTTTTTTTATCGTGCGCTCCTAGATAACAAGTAGTTTGGTAGCTGGCTTCGTGCTCCCTTTCGCCGAAATCAAAATGCTATAGAGCCATGGCTTAGAGAGGATTCCAGTACCAATCTATAGGAGAATACTGAGTTGGGAAGTGGCAAAATTCGCGGATGTGATGGTGGAATTAAAAGAGGTAATTGCGTTTCAATTCTCAGTTATTATGGTAGAGCTGGAAAATGGAAACAAAATATGGTTAATGGAGGAAATGGAGAGGCTAATGAGTAACGTGATATGATACTGAAAGATTCTCCTTTTTCTAAGGAGGATTATGTAGTTAATGATATTTCCTCGGTAATGTATGAAATTGAAGAACAAATGGAGCATGAAGGGCTGATTGTAGTTAAAGCGAAACAATGTCACAGGAGTGTTTTCAGAATCATTAACTTAAATGGGGAAGGTATTATTCAAACTAATATGGAGTCTGAGATTTTTGGGCTAACCACAATGGCTCTGGATCCAATATTGAATAAATTAGACAAGGTGGGTCCTGAGGTATAGGCTCGCCTATAGCCATGAGTTGTCCGGCCTGGAACTATCATGGCCTAGCCAACCCATGAATAGTTTGGTGTCTTTTGGACTTAGTTTCATCTGATAAAACCAAGTTTGGTCTTCCTTAGTGAGACATTGGCTTTGTCAGAGAAGGTGGACTGGATTAGGAAAAAGTTGGGCTTTCCTGATATGTATATTGTGGATCGGATCATTATAGGTGGAGGCTTAGCCCTTTTATGGGTAGATTCAATTCAGGTAGAAGTGTTGGGCTCTAATACGAACTTTATCAATTTTTTTGTGCAACATGACTTCTTGGGCAAGTGGCGGTATATTGGGTTTTATCGTTGCCCAGAAATCTCTCGACGTAAAGTCTCGTGGCAGCTTCTTAGGATGCTCTCTCATTCCTCATCTCTTCCCTAGTGCACCATCGGGGATTTTAACAATATTATGTACTCTTTTGAGAAGCAGGGTGGAGGGGCTTATCCTAATTGGTTGATGGAGGTTATTTACTGTGCTATAAATGAGTGTGGTTTAGCTAACATAGATTTTGAAGCGCATGATTTCACTTGGGAGAATGCTAGAGGAACGAATCGATGGGTTGAGAAGAGACTTGACAAAGGTTTTGCATTTGGTTCAATTTATTTCCTAACGCTTCTCTTAAAGTGCTAAATACAACTACCTCTGATCATTTTTCAATTTTCCTCACTTTAAATAAATCTCTGTATATTCCTTGGCCATCCCGTGTCCGTTTTGAAAATGCATAGTTAGAGGATAGTGAGTGTGATTGTATTGTTAATGATTGCTAGATTAGGCATGGTATGTCTAATCTAGTATATCGGTTGAAATGGTATGGGAAGGTGTTGTCTGCTTGGGGTTAAAATTGGAACTCAGAGTTTAAAAGATAGATTTTAGCTTGTCAAGCCCACATCAGTTTGTTGCAGAAAATGAGAGATTTACAAGGGATCACTGAGTTCAAAGAGTGTATTAAAGAATATAAAGGGTTGTTGTTGCAACAAGAAATTTACTAGAAACAAAGAGCCAAGCAATTTTGGCTAAAAGAAGGTGATTCGAATTCTCATTTTTTTCACACTTATGCCTATGTTCAGAAAAAATCTAATCGAATTGATAGAATTCGGAATAGTTCTAATAATTGGCAAAGTGATGAGGGAAGGATACAAGATGTGGTGCTAGATTACTTTAATATGATTTTCTCTTCTAATGGAGCGGGCATGAAGGGGTTTGAGGATTGTATATCTCCGATAGACTTGGATGATCAGAATGCCTTCCTTTTTGCTCCTATCTCGGTTGATGAGGTTCAAAATGATATTTTCAGCATGCATCCGGATAAGGCTCCGAGGTTGGATGGCCTTAATCCAACATTTTATCAATATTTTATCCTATTATTAATGATGACATCATGCATTGGTGTCAGGATATGTTTGACTCGAGTTGTCATATGGAGTCTGCCAATCATACCTTGATCACTCTTATTCCAAAGAAAAAGTGACCAGAATATATGTCAAAGCTTCAACCGATTGCCTTGTGTAATGTTAATTACAAGATCCTATCCAAGCTTCTTATAAATCGGTTGAAATTGCTCATTTCATATTTAATTTTAGATTTTCAAAGTGCTTTTGTCTCTGGAAGGTCAATTGTGGATAATCTCATGATTGCTTTTGAACTTAATCATTATTTGTTTAGGAAAATTTCAGGGAAGATGGGGTACTCAACTCTTAAGCTTGACATGTGCAAGGCCTACGATAGGCTTGAGTGGGATTTCTTAGAAAGGGTGATGTGTAAGTTTAGTTTTGATGGTGCTTAGATTTAAAGAATTATTGGGTGTGTTTCTACAGTTCAAAATAAGGTTCTATTTCATGGGTAAGAAATTTGTCCAATTATGCCTTCTCGGGGTCTAACACAGGGTGACCCGTTGTCCCCGTACTTATTTATTCTGTGTGTGGAATGCCTTAGTGCTATGTTCAGGTTTCAGGAAAGTCAAGGCTTAATTCATGGTATTCAAATTACGCAGTCGGCCCCTTCGGTGAACCATCTATATTTTTCGGATGATGCTTTCCTATTTTTTAGAGCAGATACTAATGAATGCAGAGCAGTTAAACATATTCTTAATGACTATGAATTTGCTTTGGGTTAGCAAATTAATTTTAAATCCCCCTTATTTTTAGTACTAATACGAAGGAGAGTTTAAGAGGTCACATTTCAGCTTTTTTTAATATTCAGCACAACAATGGTGCTGGTACCTATTTAAGGCTCCCTTCAATCGTAGGACAAAAAAAGAAAGAGGTCCTACAGTTTATCTAAGAAAGTTTGGGTTAAGGTTCAACAATGGAGTAGCAGGAATTTGTCTAGGGCTGGGAAAGAGTTTCTTATAAAATATGTGGTGCAAGCTATGCCCACATAAACAATGAACATTTTCCTTCTTCCTTAGTCGTTATGTGTTGAGATTGATTAGTTGTTGAATGGCTTTTGGTAGGGAAATGGTGGTAAAAGAGGTAGAGGTATTAGATGGTTGGCGTAGGATGGATTATGTCTTCCTAAGAATAGTGTGGTTTAGGTTTCAAGAGCTTAAAGAGTTTTAACCTTGCTATGTTGAGCAAGCAAGCCTGGAACTTAATTTTCAAGCCCAGTTGTCTTATTTCTACAATTTACAAGGCCCATTATTTCCTTCAATGTTCTTTTCATGATGCTAAATTAGGGAGTAACCCTAGTTTCATTTGGAGTAGCATATTTGTAACTCAAGGGATTCTGTGCAGAGGTGCTCGGGTTAGAGTTGGTAACGGTACTTTAATAACTATTGGAAGGGATCCATGGCTCCCTTGTGATTCTAATAGTAAGATCACTTCTATCTTGCCTCCTGATATTACTAGATCATCAGTCTTGTCTCTGTTTGTGGTTGAGTAAAGGCGGTGGGATAGGGATATTATTCGAGATCTATTTAATTCTCAAGATAAGAATTACTTTGGCTTCTCAACAGGTCCCTGATGGTTGGTGTTAGCTTCCCTCATCAAATGGCATGTTTTTCATAAAAAGTTGTTATCACCTAATCCAAGGTGATTTATCTGCTTTTGTGGCAAGGTTCTGGACAAGATTATGGCGTTTAACCATTCTAAGAAAGATCAAGCATTTTCTTTGGAGATGCGCTTTAGGTATTCTGCCTACTAATGTTATTTTGAGGACCAAATTTGTTCCTATTAATGACACTTGTCCTCACTGCAATTTAGGTATGGAATCAATTTCTTATGTTCTGTATGAGTGCCATATTGCTTCAAATGTTTGGGCTCAATGTGGTTTTCCAATTGTTTCGGTTAATGACCATTCTACCTTTAAATGGCTTAGTTTCTTATTTGAGTCCTTATCATGGAAGAGACTTCTCTTTTTATTTGTATATGTTGGTCTTTATGGTTTTGGCATAATAGAATGGTATGGCATAAGCAGAGGTCAGTTTCTTCGGCTATTTTGAATTATGCTGGATGGACCTATTTACCATCGGTGTGCTATTAGGGGTCTTCTTAACACGTCCTTGTCTATTCTGAATATTGAATCTACTGATGATTTGGTGTGGACAAAGCCTGATGTAGGTTGGTTAAAGCTTAATGTTAATGGCACTTTTTTTTATGATCTTGGTAGAGTTGGTTGTGGTTTTGTTCTGCGAGATTCCACTGGCTCTTTTATGTCTGCAGGGTTAGTAAGTTTTGTGGATTCCTTTTCTCCTACAGAAGCTAAGGCGCTGAGTGTTAGAGAAGCGCCAAGCCAGTTGAAGAAGTTTCGAGCTGATGTTATTATAGTGGAGCTAGATGCACTAACGATGGTTTCTAGTCTGTGTAGTCCTGTGGGACAGTCTGGTCATGATCTCATTATTTTTTATTGCTTAGATAGTTCTTTGGATTCTGCTAAATTGAAGTTTCGGTTTGTTAAAAGACCTGCTAACGAGGTTGTGCATTTTTTTGCTCAACAAGCTCATTATTATGCTGATCTCCAGGAGTGGCCTAGTCCTCCTGATGCTGTATTGAATTACTTGGCTAGAGATAGCCTTTCTATTTAATGAATTCCTTTTTTCTTCAAAAAAAAGGTTTGATAAATTTATAAATTTTCATAAATTTATTCTATAGTCATTCATTTACTTAATTTTATTAATTTTTGTTCTATTTAAAATTAGTATTTATCTAAAACTAAAGTAATATATAAAATAAATCACTTTAAAAAAAAGCAAAATTAAAGAAATTAAATATAAAAATTATATAATAAAATTGATAAAAATTAATGAATTTATCAAAAGTATAATTTAATTTTTTTAATTTTAAAATTTTTATGGAATATATATGAGTAATTGTTGAAATTTTAGTAAAGTTGTGATTTTAAATTTGAAATAATTAAAAAATGAAAAATTAATTTTTTTTTTTAAATAAAAAAGATTAAAGTGTTAGTTTTTATAAAATAGATGAGGTAGTTTATTAAATAACTAACGAAAAATTTAATGGAAGGATTAAATTGTTGATGAAATCAAAATTAAAAGATGTAAAAGTTTGATTTTCAAATAAGAGGAAGAAAAATGTAAATTAGGTCAAATCTCTCGAGAAAAATGTGCTTTGCTAAAAAATTATTTAAAAAATTCAACAATATTTATGTGAAATATATTTATCATTTGGCTTAATTATATATATTTTTTATGTCTTAAATATAACAAATGTATATATTTTAATTAACTTATCCCTCTTATGTCGTGTCGTTAAGAAGGTGATTTTTATCATATAAAGAGATAAACTATCCAACAAGCTCAGTCCCTTCAAGTTTAGAGATGTAAATTGATGGTGGTTCAGGTGATAATACATGTTGCAGGTTGCAAAAATTACCAGTTAAGTCTCTATAAAAAAAATTCATTTTTATTTTTACTCCCTATCTATTTATGTGGGATAAAATGTCCCTCTGTGATTTTCCTATTGCATGTCATGAGTTGTGACATGCAACATTTTCCTGGTGGTTTTGGCCATAGGTAATGTTCCCAAAAATTGGCAGTCATTCCATGAGCCAAAGATGCCAAATGGATCATTCCACAAGTGCAAGTCGATATCATAGATGTAAAGGTTTGCAACCATTTCAAATGGACTGATTATGTGTAGATCACTAAAGATGTTTAATAAGGACTTAGATATATGCATTAATTTATTGCCAAGAATGACATGTTATGGCTAGTGATGCTTTGCCTAATTGTTATGCTCTTGTGCCATCATCTAGAAATTCAAATTCAACTTCAAATTCTTCATCTCCAGTTTGTCAAAAAAAATTGCTAGTTGTTGCAAGTTATATTATATGTACTTAGGGCTACCTGTAATATTTTTTAATTACTTTTGACATCCAATAATAGTAACGAACTCGTTTAATTCAGAAACAACTGATTGAATTCTATAAAATGACAAAACTATTCTTTCATAATTTATAAGACCTTAACTAAATAAATATTTAAATATTTAAATGACTTACTACTCAACTTATTATGGCAAAAATAAATACTTAAATACCAATCCGACAATATGGATCCAATATCGGTCAAGTACTTAGATGTCAAAGTTATTAGCCCTCGAAGTCTACCACTCCCTTATCTATGTTCCTCTGACGTGGTATTAAGTTAGTAGTTTTTTGCTACTCATGAAGAGCTAATGCTCCTACCTCATGAATCAATAGACAGCAATGCGGGCCTTCTTATCTTCAAAGCATTGCCCAAGGCTATATTGCAAGTATGTGAGTTAAGCCTTGATTTGGGTACACTTACAGTTTCTAAGCATCATTTACGAAATTTGAAATCTGAGTTGTGATGCCTAGAGAAAGTATAGAAAAAAAAAGACTACAAATTATTATCCCAATCAAGATAGAAAGAATTTAGTTTTCTTATCACTTGAACCTATAAGTATTAGGTAGTTTAATTGGTAATTAATCTCACTACTGCTGAGCATTATTCTTTTTTAGTACAAATTTTTAGTTACTAGTATTGTGATTGAACTATATATATATATATACATATGACACCACATGTTTATGAACTTCCACCTCCATTATAATGACTAGAAAGTATACAAGTGTTAAAAGACAAATTATGAAATTTCATTATACTTTAAAAGATGAAGCACCGAAAATCACTTGGAATAAAATTAAGTATCAAAACCATCCAACCTACCTCACATCTATACTTTGGAGATAATTGGAATATGTCTCGTTGTTTATTTAAAGATAATGCAAATAGAGTATCCAATCCAAGACAAGTTTTCTCTGGGGATCATATTCTATTAGTTAATTGTCATTTTTATTGTAATATGATATCATGGGTTTGATCCATAGTACAAATATTAATTTGAAAACTAGCATTTAGACCATTTCCACCGTCGAAAATCTTATTACATGTCTACTTCTTTTAGAATTCCTACTGGAATCAAAGAGCTAACATGTATGCCTTAGAATTTGCAGTCATCAATTCATTTCAATTTGTAATTGAACTGGGCTAGTGATTGAAAAGAATCTACATAACTGCAATTGAACACTATAATTAAAAAAATATTTCTGCAACACCCTTTGAGTCATTTATCACATTGCACATCCTATAAAATTTTAGATAATAAAACATACTCCAAATTGAGTTCAAATAGTTCACCAAAATTTCATATTTATTTGTTGAGAGAACACCTTTTCCTAAAATTGGGAGTGAGATTTCTCGTACATGCTTGGATGTCAAAGGCTATATCCTTGCAAATCAATCCAAACCATGATAAAAATATAAGATGTTTCTCATTACAAGACACAGAAAATGTTAGTAAATTTTTTGTTTCATCTTATATGTTAAACAAAACATAAAAACAAACTCATACTTATTTTCAGCGTGAGGCAACTATTTATTGGTCCTTACTAACATGAAGGAAGGCATTGTCATGACATTTAGTTTTCTTGTGACATCACTCATATTCATTCAATTTCCTAAAAGTTCTGATGAGCATGCGAGTCCTATTTTTAGGACTGATACGAGACATTTTTGTGCATTGCCTCCTTCTAGTCTCAAATTTTCAATATTTACATTATCTTTTTAGCTTTCTGCTTCATCAACAACATTCTCCTCCATAATCTCTACTGGCCTCAGTTTGCCTACTATGATAAGCATAGGGTCCATAACTTGCATGGCCCGTCTTAGGAGATTAGCTCTGACAAAGTTATAGAGATTTAAACTAAAAACTTATTTTCAGAACTCCTGAGTCTAAGCCCTGCTAGGAACCAAAAGAGGGCAAGATAAGAGATGGGGAGGATCCCCACAAACCCTCTTATGCCTAAGTCAAAGAATATAAAGAGAGAGATTTTAGAGAGAATAAGAAGAGCAAAGAGTATAAAAGAATAGAACGAATAAGAATAAGGGATATGGGGTCCTATTTAAAGGGATAGTAATGCTCAAACCTAAGAGGAATAAGATTCCTCTTTTATGAAGGTCTTATGCCTATTTAAAGAGTATTTATTCATGTATGAGAGTCTCCTTAATTTGGAATCCTTCTCCTATTTGGTTTGGGCATTCTTCAATTACAAGCGACCCTTGTATAGGAAAATAAACCCTTAGCAAAATAGGAATATGTATATGGGGTATCAATAATCCCCAAAAAAAATAAGTTCAAATATTTATGTCCAATACGTCCCATTTGATGATGAATATTCTTGAGAATTTACTCCTTTAACTGCAGAGAGATTGCTTGTGTAGATTGCATCCAATGTAGAATGGTGAGCTAAAATGGCTAGCCTCAGTCACGAAGAAAGAGATGATGCTCGGTACCGAGTCTTGGAATCACTGTATCAGAATATCACTCATGAAGTGACAACTAGACTTTAGATGCATAGAACCTACAATAAAAGATGCTCGGTGTTATAGAAATGACCTAAGGGATTAACCCATCAGTATTAAAGAAACGATCTGACAGAACCAATTATCATTGGAGTTTTGATGCTCAGTGCATTATAAGTGTGGCCCAAGTGTCGTATATTCTCTGTGCATTAGAAGCACAGCCCGAGTGCTATATAATCTCAATGCATTAGAAGTGCAGCCTAAGTACTATATAATCTCAGTGCATCAGAAGTGCAACCCAAGTGTCGAACCTTAGTTCTATCAAAGCAACCTGAGGGTGCTAGCTTTAGTCATTGGACTTAGAATCTCGATGCATTAAAAGTGTGACCCAAGTGCTAATAAAAGGACAGCTAGTAATGGGATGAGCGGGATTATCAACCGCCATGTCTTTTAGTATTCTTTTTAATTTTGAATTGTATAACTGCCACATCTGTTCATGTGTCAAAATATGGGATGTTTTAGCTGCCATAATAATAACTGCTCAATTAATGGGCTTTTCTTTTATCTGGAATACCCCTAATGATGTACAAGAGAGATGTAAGTAACCATGAGGGCAGTAATGGTTATTCTGGAACCTTCTACTGCTCATTAAATAGGCCATCCCCTATACTAGCCTTACTTTTACTTTTCTATTTCCTCCTCCTTGTTTGTTTTTCTCTTAAGTGTTTTCTATACTTACTTTCTTGACATTTTTTTATATATTTGTTATTTTCCTTCCAAGTGAAGTCTCTTTCCCCTTCTATCTTCTTCCTTCTCTATTTTTGTTTAATAAGATCTATGGCTTATGAGAGCAAGTTAGTTCATATCTATTTGTGTCTAGGATAGATGATAACATGCTAAAATGGTATAAAAGATGTTTTAGCATTTCCATAGATTTTGTCTTACATACTATCATACCTCAAATTTGACTGTCCTCAAAAAGGTCCAATGATGAAACAAACCCCCAAGATGACTAGTGTCTGCTCATTCATAACATCTCTGAAGTGTGCAACCTTAAAAACCTAACTGACCACACCAATGTGCGAAATCGATCAACAAACCATTAAGTTATGCTCTGACCTTACAAAATATGAATTATTAAAATAATGAGAAGCTTATTTTGAGAATTCTTTTCTCAGAATACTCAGCTTGTTGGACCAGTACTCATTTTGTCAAACTGAGACCCAACTTCATAAAAAAATAAAAATTAATTTTGATAAAATGAACTTTAGAAACACGTCTGAAAGGCTCTAAAACCTTCGAAAGTGGTCCCAGAATGGTCCAATAACTCAAGGACCAGTGCATGTTTCTTAGAAGTGCGCTTAAAGCCATAAACACCCCTAGGTGTCACGCGCTAAAATTAAAGCCAAACTAGACAAAACGAACTTCAGAAAAACTTCTGAAGGCTCTAAAACCTCCGGGAATAGTCCCAAAATAGTCCAAAATAACCCGAGGATTAGCGCATATCACTCATAAGTGCATGTAAACACCTCTATAAGGTCTAGACTTGGTCAACCAGCTCGAGATTAGCTCTTTATTTCTTAGCTTCCAATGATTCTAAAGGGAATGCTTCTATCTGGGGCTTGATAGCCAGCTGATAGCATTGTCTGGCCATCTCCTGGTCCTCATGGATTATTAAGACCTAGCCTTCAAGAGGAATCTTCATGGTCAAATTCCTAATACTTGTGACTACATCAATCTTATAGAGGATTGGTCAACCTATGATGCCATTATATGGGAAAGAAAAATCTACCATATTGAACAAGGCTTTAACATCTTTTACATTTGTAGTATCTCAGTCGCTAAACTCTAACCTCAGTTCTAATAGCCCCATTGGTTGAGTGGTTCCTCTACAAAAGCTTGTAATGAAATTCTTAATAGCTTTCAAATTAGTGATAGAACCTTCCATCACTTTATAAGCATTCCAAGAGAGTGTGTTAACAGTGCTTCCATCATCAATCAATAATGTTTTCACCAAGTAATTGTTGATGAAAACACTCACCACCAAGGCATCATTGTGAGGATGCTGAACATGTTCCTATCTTTCGGACCAAATGTGAGAGGATGCTTCTTGTTAAAGGTGGACATTTCCTCTTTCCAAGATCTTTTAGGCTTTTCTCAATCGCCTCTCCTCCGATAATCATATTGATAACTCTAACCACTTCACTCTGAGATTTCTTTGGCTTTGGCTTATCTCTATTTTGATCATCTAGATCTCTATTCCTTCTAGTTGTGTTAGTGAGTTGTCGAGTTTCTCATTCTATATTAATTTTTCTTTAATAATCTTCAATTCTTGGAATGCCTCAATTTTGTGCCCATAATCCCAGTGGTATTGATAGTAATACCTCATATCTTGCATGGATCTCCTGGTTGGACTCAACTTTCTAGCTGGATTTATACCTAAGCCACTTTGTCTAATCCACATGAGAATTTCAATTTTGGAGGTGTTTAGTGGTATGTACTTCTTTGCCTCCTTTTTGAACCCTTCCACTAGGTTTTTGAAGTTTGTTCACTAAAAACTAGGCCTTCTTGGTCCTGACCTTTCATCTTTTCAAATAGGTGCTTTCTCATCATCTCGGTGCATCCTCCTATCTTCGTCCATCTTTATCATTTTTATCATCATAGCCATTACCTCAACGAAGGTGCTAGGTTCTTTTGTCATGATCTTGTCTTTGAGCTTCCCTAGTCAAGTCCCATTCTTTAAAGCCTCTATGGCTACTTCAATAATCAAATTTTTTATTTGTATAGCTACTTTGTTAAATTGATCCAAATAGCTTCTCAATGATTCTGTGGCCCCTTGTCTACACATCTGAAGATCATTGATGTTTTTAGCATAGAGGACTTTGGTGATGAATCAAGTCTAAAATCTCTCAGCTAAATCTTTAAAGGACGAGATAAAATTCTCAGGAAGCCAGTGGAACCACTTATGAGCATTCTTAGTGAGTGTACTAGGAAAGACCCTGTACATGATTTCATTATTTACATTCTAAAGCAGCACTTAGTCTTGAATGAGGATATGTGGTTGATTGGATCTCTAGGTCCGTAGAACTTATCTAACTAAGACATTTTGAACTTGGTTGGGATCTTCATCCAGATTATTCTACTTACAAAGGGTGTCTTTCATTCTAGAATGCTTTCATCTTCTTTTCTTGGTCTAGTACAAGCTTTATGCATGACTTCTTTAACTTTCTAAGCTATTTTTTAGTTTAAGGCTAGGATTGTTGAGCTAGATTCTCCTTCTGAAGCTTTATGACTTTCTCTATTTCCACTAGACACATTTAGAGCTACTATTGGTGGTGCTACATTATTTCTAGATGAGTTGTTTTGGGATTACCACCTTGAATCAAGGCATTTAGCTATTGTTACATCAAAAGCATCTAGGTTTGAATGTTTTGAATTATTGCTTCTTTACTCATCGAAGGTAGTTTAAATGTCTGAGTTACAGTGTTTAGGTTTGGTATGTTTATGGCAGGGGTTTCTGGTAAGCTTGGAAAAGGTATGGAGGGTATAGGTCAGTTGTTATACTGTAAAGGAGCATAATAAGGGAAGTTGGTGCCCAATGTTGGCCATCTATGAGTATTACCAATTGGAGTGTATGCTCCAAGTAGAGCCTGTGATGAGGGTCCAACATGCTGAAAGGATGCTAACAAAATTATAGAGGGGGTTACAGGGTTGATTAGAGGAATGGGGGTTGAAGGGTTGATTAAAGGAATGGGAGCTGAAGGGTTAATATGTTTATCTGGGGTTGAGATTGGCGATGGACTAGAAGTCATGATGTTAATATCTTATTTAGTAAATTCTTAACGACTTTTTAACTTAAGAGGTTCCCATAGACGATGCCACTTGATAACTTATTTTTGGAATTCCCGAGTCTAAACCCTATTAGGAACCAAAGGAGCATAAAGTGAGAGGTGGGGAGGATCCCCTCAAATCCTCTGATGCCTAAGTCAGAGAATGTAGAGAGAGAGAGAGTTTAGAGAGAATAAAGAGAGCAAAGAGTATGAGATAATAAAATGAATAAGAATGAGGGATATGGGGTCCTATTTATAGGGATAGTAATGCTCAAATCTAAAAGGAATATGATTCCGTTTTTATAAAGGTCATATGCCTATTTGGAGAATATTTCTTCCTGTCCGAGAGTCTCTTTAATTGGAAATCCTTCTTCTATTTGGTTTGGGCATTCTTCAACTACAAGCAACCCCTGTATAGAAAAATAAACCCTTAATAAAATAGGAATATATATATGGGGTATCATAAACCATCTTTGAATATTTCATCAATTGGACTTCGTCTTGTGAACATCTCCAGCAACATTATTCCAAAGCTTTAGACATCTCCATATCTTATTACCTCGCCACCAACTCCACACTCTGCAATGCAAGTGTATATTAATATTAGATTCTATAAAATTGTTAATTAGTGAAAAAGAGTGTTTTCTCTTATGGGTATGAAAGATCACTTTTGTGTTCAAGTATTAGGTCTATAACTCATGCATCATAAATAAAGTATGATGATCTAAAAAAAGTGTGTGAAAATTTTCACCTAAAGCTATATAGTCGATGCTTCCTATTATCCCAATAGAGCTAGTTTGGACTTGCAAAGAATTTGGGGATGGTAATAGCCTTGCCACTCTAAAATCACCAATATGAGCAGTCATGGAATCATCAAAGAGTATATTACTTGGCTTCAAATCACAGTGAACAATTTTCAGAATTATCATGAAGATAGTGTAATGCAGATGAAACATCAGTTGCTATGAGGAGTCTTTGAAGAAAGCTTAAATTGCTTGGTTGATTATTCCTATCTTCTTCGGGATGTAACCACATATCCAAACTCCTATTCGCCATGAAGTCAAACACCAGAGCTTTGAAGTCATCGCCTTTAAAATCAATGCTGGAGCAATATGTCAAGAATTTAATAAGATTTAAAAGCCTAATATTTTTTAGCACTTTGTACTCAGCAATGAAGCTTTTAGTAGCTCCATGTTGTTGAAGGTTTAGTACCTTCATAGTGACTAATTTTTCTCCCAGATGCTTAAGACTTCCTCTATACACCGAGCCAAAACTACCTTGTCCTATTACATTGCTTAAATGGAATCCTCCTATTGCTTAAAAGAGTTCTTGGTAAGAAATTCATGGAAGTTTATTTACAATAAAACGCTTCAAAGATAGATTCTTTTGTGACTGCTACCGATAGAAAATATATGTTAACACTGCCATCATGAAAAGTACATTTAAAGTTACAGTTACGGTTAGAATTACCAAAATGGGAGACTTATTTTCTTTTGGTTGACACAGCATGCCGACAGCTTCAATTCAAGGATACCTCCATAAAGATTGGTGTTTCCAACAAGTAAAATTGCATTTTCATTGGTAAACACTCCCTTAGTTGGTACTTCACCCTTCAGATTATTAAAAGAGAGATTCAAAAATTACAGAAACAAAAGATGCTCAATCTCTTTTGGAATATTTCCTCATAAGTTATTTCTTGAGAGGTCTGAATGTTTGAGGCCTCTTAAGGAAGCAAAGGATGAGAGTATGGGTCCTTGGAAGAGGTTATCCTAGCATCGAACAATCACCTAATGTCTCAGGAATTTTCCCTGACAATTTATTCTCACATACATCTAATTTGTTGATATTTTTCAATTTGCCAACATTAAAGGGAAACGGACTAGTAAATGAATTTTTCAACAGGTTAAGGATGGTAGATAGTGAGGAGAGGCTAATGATCTGTTGTGGAAAGGCCCCATTCAACTTATTTCGTGAAACGTCAAGGGTATACAGATGTTGGCACTTTAAGATGCTTGAAGTTATGTTTCCTTCTCATGCATTTGTTGATAAATGAAGCTCATATAGATTGGTGATGTTGCTTATGGATAGTGGGATTTCTCTTGACAGTAGGTTTGTATCTAAGCTCAATAGTTACACCTTGACAAAATTCTTAAAAGATACAGGATGCTTCTAGAGAAGTAGTTTTTCTGCATGTGCAATCCATACAAATTGACAAGATTCCCAAGTTCTTCATGAATTTTTCTGAATATTTGATTTCCTCCCATGTATACATCAGTCGGTTTAGTTTATAAATTGCTTATGGAGCGATGAAATACAACTCAAAAATTGTTTACTTATTCTAGTTGTTTGCAATTTGACAAAGATGTTATAAAACTCAAATCTTAAGTTTTATTTTCTCCCAAAAAATTGTCCCCTAAATTAAAAAATTGAAGAGCATTCAAAGCTCCTAATTTTTTGGAACTTGTCCTTCTAAGATGTTTTTAGAGACGTCAAGGATTTTAAGTTGAGAAGCATCGAACAATGAAACTGGAATAGTTCCATGGAATTTGTTTTTGTATATTTTGAAAATCTATAATTTAGGAAGAGTGAGGCCTATATATTCTGGGATTCTATTATTCAATTGATTGTTTATAATAGCAAAGGTGGTGATTGATGAGATATTGTAAAGGGTTGAGGGAATCTTACTAATAAGATTGTGACTACCTATAGACAAGTAAGTTAAGCTTATTAATTGTCCTAACTGACTTGGAATACTTCCCTGCATATTATTATACACCAAACAAAAGCTTTTGAGGGTAGAAACATTTCCAAAGGACTGCGGGATCTCACCTGTTAGATTATTAACACCAAGAAAAAGGTTTTCCAGCTTGTTTAATGTCACGACCCAAACTAGGGGCCATGACCGGCGCTAGGGAATGGGAATTCTTTCGAATCCGAAACCCATAGCAAGCCTTAAAATAATAAAAACATACAATAAATAAAATAAAATAAATATACCGTAATTAAAATTTTCAATTTAACATAATAAAATAAAATCCTTCATATCATGAAATAATGTAATACAATATTTAAATTAAACATCTGAATTAAAATCTCATATAGTAAAATAAATAAAACTCACTACTATTACAAATACAACTACTGCAGTTTTCTAGAATACAATAATAAATAATTAAGTAAGTAATTTACATAATAAAGCCGAAGCGGAAGAAATCTGACGGATAGGCCTACTGCTGAGGTCTGAAGAAGAAGACTCTCCTGTAAAAACATCAACTGAGGGGAGTCAAACCTCACTGAGTGAATTATTATAATATATATACACACATAACTAAATGTCAAATGCAGACACTCATAAGTATATATAATAAATATATATACAGGCAGGTACATACAGATGCAAAGAAAATGACTTTATAATTAATATTGAAAATCATCAGTTTATGACGGATCAAATAGAACCCTAAGTTATCACAACCTCAAATACCAATAGAAAGCACTCTAGTCATACTGGCTCACTTGATTCCAAGTAAATTCACTTAATCCAACTAGACAGTAGACTGCCCTCGAGACACTAAGTCGACCAAGCTCTAACAATCACACCATTAATCACATCTCACATCAATCAAATCAATTAATTCATAATTTCCATAAATAAGTTAGTAATTCAACCTACAATCAATCACACCGGTACGTACTCGGTCCTAGTGCTGCCCACTAGGAAATACGTTCTATCGATATCCTTCATTCATATTAAATCATACATTCGAGTAACAAAATAATGTATAAAGTCATTCAAAATGATCAAGTAAACCATATATATACCTAAAATAAACTAAGTATATTTCAGGTATATATATGTAAAATAATCATGAAATATACTCAAAATCAACCAATAATATACTTAAACATAATCTGAATATAAATCAAAAGGAAAACATACATTTATTTTAAAATATAACAAGAATATACTAAAAATATACCTAAAATATACTTAAGTATTTAATAAAACAATTATGCAAAATTTTACATTTAAAACATATAATTCTAAAACATGCAACCTAAAGCAATGTATATATATAATAATAACTCACAGGGATGTACTCCTCGAGACTAATCTGACGGGCCTGGTCCGCTAGACCTTAGTCTCGGCGCAACTAAACAATAGAAGCGATAAAAAATCAGAATATATGTAATATCCCGAGTTTTTAAATAATTTTAAACTGCATCAGGATATGCAGTGTTAATAATTTTTGTACATATTTATGATATTTTATGAGTTTGTTATCCGTTAAAAGCTAATTTTAATTGTTTTATATTATTTTAAGATATTTACGTAAAATTTTCCCGGGAATTATATTTTCGGGGAAATTAAAACATAAATAATTTAATATTAATTATTTTGACTAGTTTTATGAATTTGCATGAACTCATATATAATTTTAAAGTGCTAAATAAAATGCATATATGTGTATTTATTTAAATTAAATTAGGGTTTAATTGATTAAATTAACTTTTATTATTTAGTTTTAAAATTAATTAAATTAATTATAAGTGTATGATTATTAAATATGTGTGTGGTGTGTATTTATTGTGTGTGTGACATTATATCATATTATAATATAAAGTATAGTTATATATATACATATTTGTTTATCAAAAACATAAAGTTAGCAATATTTACGGTTTTGCCATTGAACCTTCTCCTTCCCTCCCGATCACTTCCCTTCCTCCTCCGGTCACTATCACGCCATTTCTTCACCATCAGTGTGCCTCCCGGCATCCCGCCATCGTCCCCAGCCAACCTCGTCGCCTTCTCCTCCTTCTCCGGCGCTGTTTGAAGCTCGAATTGGCTGAAAAATCGAAACTTCTTCTCACCGTCAATCACAGTGATTCCAGCCACTGTTTTTGACACCGCTGTTCTCTATCATCTCCTTGAGCTCTGGTGAGTGTGATTCCAAGCTTCGTTTCACTTAAAATGGTCTAGATTTCCCTAGGTTTTGATTTTCCAATTTCGGCCATTTAGGGTTCTCAAATTTTTCGAACTCCAATTTAATTGATTCAAGAAAACTCCCTTCACAAAAATTTATCCTTGTAGCTTAATCTTTCTCTTTGAATTTTTGTGGAATTTTTGGAATTTATTTTTATTTTTGTGAATTTTTTATTATTTTATTAATATTTTCTAATTTTCAAAAATTAATTAATTAAATTATGAAATTGTGTTTTATGGTGATTATAGGTGTTGAATTAGGAATTTATTTATAATTTTTCTGAATTTTATATATTTAATTTTGAATTTATTTAAGTTAATGTAATTTTGGAAAATTAGGTTAATTGTGTGTTTAATTGAAATTAATTGGTTAATTGAGTATATTTATTGATATTATTGAATTATATGTTGAGAAAATTAATTTTCAGTAATTATATTATTTTTGGTGAATTTTTTATTAATTTTAGTAAATTTATACATATAGGGGTATTTTGGTAATTTGACACTAAATTGGTTAAAAATGTAATTAAATTGGTTTTACTAGTTAATTAAGGTATAAAAATGATTTCTACAAATTATTTAGTATTTTTAACTAATTAAAACTATTTTTCATAAATTATTTTTAAATTATATATAAAATACGATTTTTCTAAATAAATAAGTTTTTATCGGTTTTTATCATATTTTATGATTAATTATGTAATTTGGATTTATAAAATTTATTTTTTCATTATTAAAGGGCATTTTCGGTATTTTATATTTTTTCTGTGAATTGTGAACCTTGGTCGGTAAATTGTAGTTTGGAGTCCGACCGAGGGATTGTGGTTGTGTTCTGTGTTTATTCTTGAAGTGTATTTCTTTGCAGGACCGGCTCCACTCTTTGAGTAGAGAGATGTCCATTTTACAGGGGAGGTTCTGCCAGATTTTTGGTAGAATTCTCGTAAAACGTGATGTCCGGTCGAACTCTGATTCTAATTCTGAGTCTAGTATTCTAGATCAAGTTTTTAGATTTATTCTGATTTTTGGTTGCCATTTGTTTGTTTAGTTGCATCGAGACCGAGGTCTAGTGGACAAGGCCCGTCAGACCCGTCTCATAGAGCGCAATAAATAGTGAGTTGTTATTTTATATATATATGTTTTAGAGTCCATGTTTTAAAAATGTATGGTTTATTTTGATAAAATATGCATAAATGATTTAATTAGTATTTAGGTTTATTTTTAGTTTATTTTCGATATATTTTTGGTATATTTTCAACTATATGCATGTTTTATTAATAAATTATTCTTAAAATGTTTTTATGTATATTCATGGTATATTTTTAGTTATTTTGTAATTTAATTGGATTTATTTGACATATATATACTTGAAATATACCTGGTTTACTTTTGGTATATTTCTAGTATATATATGGTCTATGTTGCTATCTATTTCAAATTCATACATCATTGATTTTATGAATGTATGTTTTATATTTAAATGAAGGATATCAATAGAACGTGTTACCTAGTGGGCAGCACTAGGACCGAGTACATATCAGTACGCCGATAGAATTTAGGCTATATTACTAACCTATTTGTGGATATTGATTGGATTAATTTGATTTGATGTGAGATGTGATTTGGGAGTGTGATTGCTGGAGCTCGGTTGACCAAGTGTCTCGGGGCCAATCACACTGACAGTCAGACTGCTGGAGCTCGATTGACTTAGTGTCTCGGGGCCAGTCTACTGTCCAAATGGAACAAGTGAATATATTTGGAATAAGTGAGTCTGTATGGCTAGAGTGTTGTCTAACACTGTTTAAGGTTGCGATTTTGCTAGGGTTCTATTTGATCCTTCATAAATGGTGATTTTCAGTAAATATATAAAAATGATTTTGCTGCATCTGTGTGTATTTGCTTGTATATATATTTATTATATATATTATTGACAGTGTGCATTATCATTTAGTATGCATGTATATATATTATAACAATTCACTCAGTGAGGTCTGACTCCCCTCCATTGACTATTTTTCAGGAGAGTCATCATTTTCAGATCTCAGTAACAGACCCTTACGCTGGATTTCTTCCGCCCCAACTTCATTATATAAACTGCTCATCTGAGTTTTATTTTATAATCTAGACACTGCAGTAGTTGTATACAGTTATGGAGTTTATGTATTATATTTGTGTGAGTTATATATTTCAAATATTTGAACTGGATTTGTACTAAAAGAATATTTATATATATGAGATGAGGATTTAAATCCATTGATGTATATTTACCTATCTTATTTATGATCTTATTTCCGCTACCTAATATATTATTTATGTTAGTATTATTATTGCAATGCTTTATTTTATTTTTAGGCTTACTGCGGGTTACAGATTCGAAAGAATTCTCGTTCCCTAGCGCCGGTCATGGCCCTTATTTTGGGTCGTGACAATATATATCTAACTTAGACTTCTAAAGACTCAATCTAGAATTCTAAGCACAAACAGACACAGAACAGGAATTAGACTCAATGTCACGTTTTACGATAATTCTATTGAAAATTTGGCAGAACTTCCTTCGTAAAACAGACATCTCTCTACTAAAAAGTAGAGCCGGTCCTGCAAGAAAAATACACTTCGAGTAAAAAAATTCTCACAACCATCGGTTGGGATCCCGAACTACTGAAATGTAATATCTCGTGTTTTTAAATATTTTTACATTGTATCGGGATATGCAGTGTTAATAATTTTTGTATATATTACAATGTTTTCATGAGTTGATATGTATTTAAAACCTATTTTAATTACTGGGTCTTATTTACAGTACTTTACGTAAAATTTTCCCAGAACTTGCATTTTCGGGGAAATTTTCACGTAAATAATTTACTATTAATTATTTTAAATATATTTTCGGACTTGCATGAACTCATACGTATTTTTAAAATACTAAATAAAGCCTATGTGTGTAAATATTTATTTAATTAGGGTTTAGTATTACCCTAATATTTTATTAATTATTTATTAGTTTTATTGTTATTTAATTATTTTTATTTAGTATAAATTATTAAAATATTAAATTATATGTGTGTGGTGTATATTTAATGTGTGTAATTTAATATTATTTTAATATATAGTATAAAGTATATATATATACACATTATATATCAAAAATCAAAACTTTTGGAAAATTACACATTTGCCCCCGAGTGAGCTTCTTCTTCCCCGACCATTCCCTTCGCCGTCCGGACGCCTGTCATGCCGTTTCCTCATCGTTGGTGTGCCTTCCGGTGTGCCACCACCTTCCCCAGCCTTCTCCGCCGCCAGCAGCACCCTATTCCGTCGAGTTTTGGCCGGAATTAGCTCGGGAAGCTGAAACTTTGGCCACCGTCGATCACGATGATTCCGGCCACCATTTTCGACACCGCCGGTATCTTTCTTCTCCTTGAGCTCCGGTGAGTGTGATTCTAGCTTTGGTTTGAGCTGAAATGGTCTAGAATTGCTTAGGTTTTGAATTTTCAATT
This sequence comes from Mallotus nudiflorus, assembly GCA_947683625.1. Classification (NCBI taxonomy): domain Eukaryota; kingdom Viridiplantae; phylum Streptophyta; class Magnoliopsida; order Malpighiales; family Euphorbiaceae; genus Mallotus; species Mallotus nudiflorus. Next base: position 3,279 of record CANTUR010000875.1, on the reverse strand, counting down.
TCGATCACATTAGGGTTTTTGATTTTTTTTGAGCTTCGAATTGATTGATTCATGAAAAATCCCTTCACAAATGTTGATCCTAGTAGCTTAATCTTCATGTATGAATTTTTTTGGAATTTTTGGAGATTTTTTGGATTTTTGGGTATTTTTGAATATTTAATATTATTTTCTAATTTTCGGAAATTAATTATTTAAATTATGAAATTGTGTTTTATGGTTAAATTAGGTGTTTAAATGAATTATAGGAATTTATTTGGAATTTTTATGAATTTCTAAGTATTTATTTTGAATTATTGAAGTTTATGTAATTTTGGGAAATTAGGGTAATTATGTTTTAAATTGAAATTAATTGGTTAATTGAGTTTAATTATTGATATTATTGATAAATATGTTGAGAAAATTAATTTTGGATAATTTTATAATTTTTGGTGAATTTTTGAAGTAATTTTAGTATATTTATATATATAGGGGTATTTTGGTAATTTTACCCTAAATTGGTTAAAAATGTAATTTAATTGGTTTTAATAGTTATTTAAGGTATAAAAATGATTTCTAGAAATTTTTTAGTATTTTTAACTAATTAAAACTATTTTTCGTGAATTATTTTCAATTATATATATAATATACGGTTTTCCTAATAAAATGAGTTTTTATCGGTTTCTACTGTGTTTAAAGGTTGATTATGTAATTTCTACCTATAAAATGTATTTCTATGTTATAAGGGTATTTTTGGTATTTCCTAAATTATTCTGTGTTTGTGGACCCCGGTCGGTGGACTGTAGTCTGGAGTCCGACCGAGGGGTTGTGGTTGAGTGTTGAGCTTGTTTTTCGAAGTGTATTTCCTTACAGGGTCGGCTCTACTCTTTTGAGTAGAGAGATGTCCGTTTTACAAGGGAGGTTCTGTCGGATTTTCGGTAGAATTCTCGTAAAACGTGATGTCCAGTCGAACCCTAATTCTATTTCTGTATTTAATACTCTAGATCGAATTCTAGGATTTCTGTTAGGTTTATTTTGATGTCGGTTATTTATTCTTGTTTAGTTGCGCCGAGACCGAGGGCTAGTGGACCAGGCCCGTCGGACCCTTCTCGTGGAGCGCACTAAGGTGAGTTACTATTTTATATATATGTGTTTTATGGTGCATGTTTTAGAAAAGTATGCTTTATTTTAATAAAATATGCATGAATGATTTAAGTATTACTTAGGTTTATTTTCGGTATATTTTGGTATATTTTTAACTATATGCATGTTTTATAACTAAATTATTCTTAAAATGCTTTTATGTATATTTTGATATATTTTAGTTTATTTTGTAATTGTATTGGAATTATTCGACGTATATATACTCGAAATATACCTGGTTTACTTTTGGTATATTTCTTAGTATATATATGGTTTATGTTGATATTTTATTGAACTTCATGCATCATTTATTTTATGAATGAATGTTTTATATTATTAATGAAGGATATCGATAGAACGTGCTACTTAGTGGGCAGCACTAGGACCGAGTACGTACCGGTACGCCTATAGTATTTAGGCTATAATACTAACTTATTTGTGGATATTGATTGAATATGATTATTGATGTGTGAGATATGGTTTGGAGGTGTGATTGCTGGAGCTCGGTTGACCAAGTGTCTCGGGGCCAATCACACTGGCAGTCAGACTGCTGACTTAGTGTCTCGGGGCCAGTCTATTGTCTAAATGGAGTAAGTGGATATATTTGAATTAAGTGAGCCTGTATGGCTAGAGTGTTGTCTAACACTTTTTTCGAGGTTACGATATTCTAGGGTTCTATGTGATCCTTCATAAAAGATAATTTTTAATAAAATATATATATAAAATGATTTTATTGCATCTGTGTGCATTTGCCTGTATATATATTAGATATATATATACTATTGATTGTATGCATTGTCACTTAGTGTGTATGTATAGTAATTCACTCAGTGAGGTCTAACTCCCCTCTGTTGATAATTTTTCAGGAGAGTCAACATCTTCAGACCTCCGTAGCAGGTCCATACGCCGGATTTCTTCCGCCCCGGCTTCTTTGTGTAAACTGCTTACTTGAGTCTTATTTTTATAATCTAGACACTGCAGTAGTTGTAAATTAATTGTGAGATTTTATGTATTTTATTTATGTGAGATATTGTATTATATTTGAAACTGGATTTGTATTCAAAGATTTATATATATATGATATGAGATTTGATTTAAATCCAGTTGGAGAAAATAATATTGTGATATTTATGATTTTCATTTCTGCTGCATTATATATTGCTACTATTATTGCACGTTTATTTTATTTTTAGGCTTGCTACGGGTTCCGAATTTGAAAGAATTCTCGTTCCCTAGCGCCGGTCATGGCCCCTGTTTTAGGTCGTGACATGAAATTCCCCAACCGAGGTCCACAATTCACCAAAAATTCAAATAACACAATAAAATATATTAAAATCAATAAATACCATAAATGCCCTTCAACTATCAAAATATAGCATATTAAATATTAAAACAGCAAAAATAATTATTTTCCTAATAATTACTCAAAAAACCTAATTAATAATATAATATTATTAAAAATCCATTTTCTTGATAATTCCACAAATATTTATAGAAATTCATTTTATAATCCAAATTACTTAATTAGTCCAAACATATATTAAAATTTACTAAAAATCCATTTTATTACAAAAATAGTATATTATATATTATTTGAAAATAATTTTCAAAAATTAGTATTAATTAGTTAAAATTAGTAAATAATTTGTAAAAATCATTTTTAGACCTTAAATAATATTAAAACCAATTAAACATAATATTTAACTAAAATTACCATCAAATTACCCTTAATATTTGAAAATACACATAAAATACTAATAATACTAAAAATTCAATAAAAATGATATAAATACACAAAAATTATTTTCTCAACATATATCTCAATAATATCAACAAAAACATATAATTAACCAATTATTTCTAACAAAATATATATATATCCTATATTTTCAAATTGACATAAACTAAAAATAATTATAAAAATCACAAAAAATTCACAAAAATTATAAAATTAGAAAAATAATGATAAAATATTCAAAAATTCACAAAATCAAAATAATTCCCAAAAATCACGAAAAAATTAGGGATGTAGCTTGACCTAAGGGGATCAACTTTTGTAAAGGGATTTTCCATGAATCAAGCAAGAATTCCTAAAAAAATCAAAAACCCTAAAATGGCTGAAATTGAAAAATCAAGATACAACAAAAATGGAGGAGTTAG